>NW_017547331.1:607028-631225 GCF_001854935.1 Bemisia tabaci | reverse complement strand
AGCCGAGCCCCGACCTAACCTCAAAGATCGAGCGGGGATGACTGGGCGGAAGGTGTGTTTTTACGGTTAGGCCGGGGTGTTTGTGCGACGATCCCCCGACCCTAATCTCCCCGCTGCTGTGTTACAAGAAAAAAGACGTAAAGGCATTCTGGGATGAGCATTGAAGCACATGAGAGCAAGGGCTGAGCGTGCTTCACACAGAAATGGACTTACTGTTCTCTTCCGTAACACGGGAGCCCGGGCAGTCCGTTTAGAAAGCCACAATGCAAAATCGGTATCTAGGTTACGGGACGTCGACGGGTCCCGAGGATGGAATCGTTCGGGAGACGGTAATTAGTGTTCTGCCGTGCTAAGGAAGAACGTCGTATTAACATTCCAGAGTTGCCAAATATCTCCGGATAAAACGTTTGTTTTTGAGGGAAGTTATAATTAATTTTCCTTGAAATTTTCAGATATTTTAGATTAAATTGCGAACAAAATTTTCTGTGATATTTGACGAAAAATTTTCCTAATTTTCGCAGAAAATTTGTTTTTTACTGAAGGAAATACGGCAACGTTTGAAGGCTCATACGGCGCTCTTCCTTAGCACGGCAGTGTTCTTCAGGCGACGTTCATTTAGGCGGCTTGGATTACGCCTAGTTCTCATCAGATACGTTTATCTTTCGATTTTGGTTAGACTGATTTGTTTCGTTTTAATTTTAAATCGAAGGGGGCGTTGAGTGTGCATAGAGACTACTCATGAATTGTGGAAGGCAGTTGGATAGAAGTAAGTAAAATAGTCGTATCAAGACTGCGGAGTTCTAAAATCTTACATCCTATTTTAAGTTCATCGAAGGAAACCAACTAACATGTCCGTTTAAAATTTTGTGGATACAACCTTCCCATAAACAAGAAATTGCAATAGTTTTCAAGGAGGGATGTTGGTCTGTTTCCGTTCAAAAATATTAAAAAAAGGAGATGAGATTTTGAAACACCACAATGTTGGACGGTTTTGCTTAACTCTATCTAATAACCTTCGATAAGCAAAAATAGCGAGCTACTTCTTCTCTATTCCAAGGTTCAGAAGCACAGTAGACAAAAAGAACTATCCGAATGAGATTACTCTGCCGCCGACATCAAAGCCAGCGAAAATAATAAATTAAATAAATAAAAACTAATTAAACAGTTTCATCGTGTTTCAACGGCGCGGACGCGGCACCTCGGAAACTCCCTCAGCATCGTCGCCAGATCGCAAGAAATAATCAGCAATTTCCCCCATTTAAACCCCTGTAAAATATCCACTTTTTAATTCGAAGCCGGGCAACTTTGTCCCTCGGAGGCGAAAAATGAAAACAACACCGCAAACCCGGAGTGATGAAAAGCGTTCCCCCGTTTTACTTTCCTCCCATTTTTCCCGCCGTCGCACAGTAGAAAGGGTTTTCGGAAGAAGTCGAACATGAAATCTTATGGGAAAACCCCGAATTTTGATGTTTTTTGTTTGATTGTTGATTATTCCCCGGCAAATAATAAATTTTAAGGGATGTTACATACAGAAAATTTGACGAGAAAAACAACTCGGCCACTTTTAAGCGTCTAAGTTTCGTACTCACGACGATTTACAGCTTTTAAACTTTCCCAGGGTGTCTACTAAAACACGCTGGCCAAAAATCAGTACTTTTACAGTACTTTTTCGGTACATTCGCAAGAAATTCAGTACCTCCTCAACAGAAAAATTCAGTACTTTTTCAATACCTTCAACTGGCGAAATTCGAAAAATTTCAAAAATTTGAATTTCTCGCTTAAATTGCGACAAAAATGAAAAAAATTCCGGACTTTCTTGCAAAATGCTCGCACTTTTTTAGTATTTCCGGGCCACCCTTGCAAAATCAGTACTATTTCCGGACTTTCCAGAAATTCCGGACTTGCAGGCACCTTGCTTTCCACGACCTGTCCAAAATCTCTCGTTCACTTGCTTCACTGTGCGATGGCACCGAAGTTTCGAGGAGCCTTACTCTTACTCTTTTCTCACGGTTAGCGGGCTCGAATTTAAAACCCGCGCATAAACACGGCCCGGGAGCCCTTGCCAACTTTCCGACCGCCAACTCTTGCCAACTTGCGCGCAGAGGAATACCCTGTCTCCAACAGATATCACGAGAATTCAGCTCAGTTCGGCGAACGCGCGGGCAGGGGGTTGGAGCAACCCACAAATATGGAATAATCACCGCGGGCAGGGCCGTCATGTCGAGTTGAATCGGCCACTTTCCGCGCCGGAATGAGTGGAAAATTTGGGATTAGCGTGCATGACTAGGCAACCTTGTGGGGAGACTTAATAAACTACACAAACACTAAGAGTTTAAAAAGAAGTGAGCAAACAAGCGTTATTTTTGTGGACTCCAGAGTTCACCGAGCCCGAGCTTGAGACGCGGTTAGTAGTTTGAGAGAATTTGGTCCATACTAAAGAGGGAAAATCAGGTAAAAAGAGTCCAATTTAATGAGATTAAAAGAAATTAATTAAAAAATCTTAAAAGAACCGTTTATCGAATTCCGTTTGCGATGTTACGTCCAATGGGTCATGTTATAGTTTTGAAAGAGGTATCCTGCACAGTAAGAAAAAGTGATCAAAATTTTGTGTTAATGTGGAAGTAAAACACGGAGTATAACACAAATTGTCGGCTATTTTGTATGCGCTAGTTTTTCCTGAGTCAAATCGACCAAATTTTTGTGTTGAAAATCTGCCGATAGAACCGTTTATCGAATTTCTTTTTCGATGTTACATCCCGTGGGTTAAGTTATAGTTTTAAGTGGTATACAACACAGTAAGAAAAAGTAACCAAAATTTTGTGTTAATGTGGAAGCAAGACACGAAGTCTAACACAAATTGTTGGCTAATTTGTATGGGCTATAGTTGTCACTGTGTCTAATTGACCAAATCTTGGTGTTGAAGCGACCAAATTTTTGTGTTGAAAATCTGCGACTTCGGTAAAACAAGCTTAAAATCAGCGCCAGTCGTCAGAATCGAACCTGGATCGGTTCGGGCCTCTTGCAAGTCACGACCCCTAAATAAATGACACGGGGGAAAACTAGAGTACGTAAGTTTCGCAGGACACTTTCGTCATGCCCCGACGTTTCAGAGTAACCTACGGTTTAGGTCGATTTAACACAAAATGTCACAGTCCTTTGCGTTGTTCTGGCACCAAGAAAAATAACACAGAGTGACACAGAGTAACACGAAACACGGAAATTTTTAACTGTGTATAGGGCAAGATATGATCCATTGGATTGCTGGCTCATGTTAAAAATATCATTCGTGCAATAGGTTTCCCTATGAAAATAGGTGCTTTCATGGATGAGCCTGAAATAGTAGTTACTAATTGCAACACATTAAACACCAAAAAATATCAACAACACACCAGGCGATCTGATAACTACGGATTTTCTCCTAGATTCTGCACGCAGATAGATCTTTTCCAGCCGGTGACATCAAAATTCAAAATGCACTTGATTTCGACGAGAGGCAGGCCAAACATATAGAGCACGTGTGCCGCGGGTTTTAGTAATATCCGCTGAAACGCACTGCGGGCCCACATCGAGCGCGTAATCGGTTTTGGGCCTTTGAAACGCGTGTTTGCTCGCGCGGAGTGTAAATAACTTAAAATTCCTGGCGGCTGGAATTGATCCTAATTGACCGCGCTATGCATGCACGAATTGCACAATGCATGTTCGTTTACGAGAGGTCTCGTTTACGAGATGTTTCCGCCGTTGAACCCAAGTCTGAACTTTGAAGTGGTCATCTACATTGCGCAGGTTGAATCGAGTCGGTTGAATTCACAACCGAACTTAGATTTCGGGTCTTCCGAGTCCTCATCGAAGTAAGGAAAAACACCGTAAGAACATTCGAGAGTTGCTACACTTCCTTCGATAAAGTGTTTATTTTTGAGGGGTGTTATGAATATTTTCTCTTTAAATTTTCAGATAATTTGGATCTGATAACGAATAAAATTCTCTGCAAAATTCGCAGCAAAATATTCACAAAGTTCCCTTAACATTCACATTTTACTGAAGGAAATGTGTCAACGTCTGAAGGCTCACGCGGCGTTTTCCTTAGCAAGCAGTGGCGTGGCGTGAGGGATCGATTATCGATATTTCTCCGTTTGAAGCTGTAGTAAAGGATCGATTATCAAGGTGTTCTTCGCAAAGAACACCTTGATAATCGATCCTTTTCCATTGATTTAAATGGAAGATAAATCGATATATCGCAAAGTACGCCACGCCACTGTTGGCAAGGGAGAGTGTTTGTACGCCTCACCCACTTTTCCTTCATCTTCAACGGGGTACTCGTTCGGATGTGGAATTTCCATTCCCGGAAAATTTCGCGACGACGACCGTAGTTGGACGTATTTCTGCCAAACGGAACTATGTGCATTAAGACATGAGCCGTGATACTCATAAGAATAAATGCATGACAGGGCTCACGTCATAATGCAAATCGTTCAGTTTGGCAGAAATACGTCCAGTTGTAGTGGAGCGATGGACATTCTTGGAAAAAAATCGCGAGTTAGTTTGTGGGGAAGCTCGAGGAAACCGGACGGGATCTAGGAGGAAGCATTGAAGGGAGCCGCCGTAAATTACAAATCCTTGCCGGGGCGTTCGAAAGCACAAACATCCTACGGATGAGCGGATGGATGCTCCAAAGTTTCGAGTGCTCTAAAACAACACTCGTCATCGATTCGAGGCAACACCCTCTCCGCCGTGCTAAGGAAGAACGCCGTATGAGCCCTCAGGCGTTGCCAAATTTCCTCTGTCAAATCACTTCACGGAAAAAAACAGGGTAGTCGACACAACCAGCGGCTGGTGAAAAACGCGCCAGCTACCGTGCGGTAGTTACGATAACTACCGCGGTGGAGGTCACGACTAACCCGATAGTTGCATCAACATCCAAGGCTGTTGATGTAACTACCGGGTTCGTTGTGACCTCCACCGCAGTAGTTATTGTAACTACCGCACGATAGCTGGCGCGTTTTTCACCAGCCGCTGGTTGTGTCGACTACCCTGTTTTTTTCCGTGTTATTTTCAGGAAAATTGTTGAATATTTTTCTGCGTATTTCTCGGATACTTTTACTTGTAATTTGATCCAAACTGTCTGAAAATTTCTAGGAAAAAGATTCATACCTTTCTTCAAAAATAAAGATTTTATTGAAATAAATTTGGCAACCCTCGAATGTTCATACGGCGTTCTTCCTTAGCACGGCTGCTCTCCGCTCGGTTAATATCGTTCCGCGAACCTCCTCCCAAGCATGGTACCTAAAATTCTAGGAATTTTTCAATCGCTGATTTAACAGGGAAAATTCCTCGATTCAAACCTGTAAGGTGTAAAATTTCCGGAAAGAAACCAAAAAAAGTGCAGAGTGAATATCGACAGTGAAATTGCAGATATGCGTTTCTCCTTTTGCGGCATGGCAGACTTCCTGTCATACTTTATTTTCTGCATGGAAAACTGCTGCACGTCATTTGTTGAAAATTTCTGTCATTTTTCTTCCGTTTATAGAGGATATTCCGTGAAACATTTTCAGTCATAATGTCGGTTGTATCTAAATTTAAAAAATAAAATTGTACAGAGATTTCGAAACACCACAACTGAAAAGCGTATTTTTGCAGTTTCACCGTCGGTTCACTTTTGAAACTAAAATTATGTGAACAAGTTTCCTGATGTTTATACTGGGCTATGTTTTGCGAAGGGGCAACACGTGTGATTCCAAAGAAATTGAGTCAAGTCTACTTTTGAGCTAGTGTGTTGCACATTGTGTGAAGCACATTGGTTTTGGCCAAAATTTGAAAATCCACCAAAAAAGTTTAGTATGCGCTAATATAACATGAAATTCATCTAAAGAACCTTGTGGAAGATTAATACTTTAGCCCTATTTTCTTATGTTCCAGTTCAATACCACTTAGTGCCTTTCCATTCAACCCTGTAAATTTCATTAATGGCGCTGTAGAACTGAATTTGTTGTCGAGAATCGAATTCACTACATTTTGCGATAAATAGCTACTGTTTATGGCTCATTTTGGAAACAAGGTATACGCCAAATGTTTCTTCCTACGGATAGGTGTTTCACTTGATGAGCTAGAAATGATAGTTTCTCCTCGCGAAATGAAGGAGCTAGACATGATAGTTTCTCCTCGCAAAATGAAGTCCACATTTATAATAATAGGACGCTCTTTTGAGGAGGAAGCAATATTATTTTTTTTCGCTGGAAGAAATCAACTCTACACTTAGAAAAAACTTCGGTCATAAGAACCGAATGTACGGTGTTCAATATCGGCCGTATTGCTCGGTTCACGTAACTTCTCTCTCGGTTCACGTAACTTCTCTCTCGGTTCTGGGAACCGTATCCTTGGTTCATACAACCGAGCATTCAAACCTAACAGAACTGACGAAAAAGCTCGGTTTCATGAAGCGAGGATACAGTTCCCAGAACCAAGAGAACAGTCGCATGAACCGAACAACACGGCCGATAACCGTGCATTCGGTGCAACCTATCATTTTTTCTACCACTATAGTGGTATCTAGAAAGCAGCGATTTAGATCATGAAATTCATTTTAACTTGGGAACATTTTCTGGTCATGCTGTGATTTCAAAAGGACATGCTTGCAACTTTACCTAGATAAGTGCTGTTGGTTAGCACCCACAGAACTTTGAGGGGATCCACCATCGAGACAATATAAACGCACAAAGCGTCACATTTCAAGCGAGCGAAACGCGCGCACTTTCCGAGACGAGTTCGAAACGGGATCCACGAGGAGAACCAGTGTCCAAACACCAAGAAAAACAGCAACGTTTCATAACACATTTAAACATTTGAGTGGGACCGGAAACTAACAGAAACACTTCCGGTCCTCCGCGAAACGAAAAACAAAACGACCGACACGCGAAACGAAAAACCGAACCATAACAGCAAAGCACGAACCGACAACGAAAGTTGAAATTCGAAAACGCAGGGAGAAAGCTCAACCGAATCGACGATTCATTTTTTTTTTCAAAAAAAAAAATTAGGGGAAATCAGCACACGGAACGAGCGTCGAATTCCTGGTTTTTCGATAGAACGCAGCAACAATGTGAAAGAATTCGGGGGGCAGGAACCGAATGAACTTTACTTCCCGACCGGAAAAATTGAAAAATACCGATAGAAAGCTCGCAGAGCGCCCGGAACATTCATAATTTTTCGCTCGTAAACTTCGACATAAAAGATAGCTCCGTGTTTTTAGCGAACGTGCACGCAGAAAAAAACGGGGTCTGCTCCCCCTTGCATAAAAAAATTACGAGCGATAAAACACGTCCGAAAAGAAGGGATGCGCTTTGATTTTATTTCGACTTGGCGCGGACCAACTCACCGGACTTGTCCGGTCGTCCAGATTTCGGAAACTTCGCGAAATTCAGCGCAGAAAGCGAGCCAACTCATCACTCAACGGAGCACTTCAATTACCGAAAACAACCGATAAACAATACACAAAAAAACAACCAGAGCTGGATTACACTTTTCGATTCACGGGTTGTGATTTGTCACTTCACAAACTTTCACACGATTTCTTTCAACTTTCGAGCTTTTCTTAATGAAAATTAGTCAATCGGTAATATCATCCCCCGTATCAACATAAACAGAGCATAAACCCTTGTCTTACACTTTTTAAAATACCTTCTGATTTATAACGTAACAAATTTTAATTTCATTTTTTCCGAGCTTTTCTCAATCGAAGTTAGTCTTAATCAACGAATTTACCCCTCGTAACTTTCACAATGAGAGTACAAAACAACGACAAAAAACACAGATCCGATGTCTCTATCTTCCAAATTAAAAATAATTTTCTCTGTTGAATTTTTTGGTAACAGAGTGATCTGGTGACCGAAGGTTTGAAAAAACGACCATCTCTTGATCACGACTGTTTGCTCACCACTCTGTTTTATTGATTTATCGAAAAAGGTGCTGATAAGTTACCCCTCGGGGTGGGGGTGAAAAAATCCGTCTTCGTTGGGAAAGCAGATAAATTTTCCGAAAGCGCGAGGGCAGGATTAAGTCGAGAACTCGCGGGTGGCGCGGGGCCCAAGTTGTTTCTTGGCTTGCGATGGGGGTTCGACTGAACTTGTGTGGCGCCAAACGCGTAGTTGCCCGCCGCGCCGCCAGAGGACGCTGTAATCGGCACCGCGAGCCCCCGTGCAGCGGCACACGCGCCAGATTTTGCGAATTTCGCACCATGATGAGAGCAAATCAAAATAGAGGAAAGAAAGTCGAATCGAGTTGAAGAAAAAAAATTTCACACATTATAGATATTTCACTCTTAGTGGAATCTATCTGTACTGCTACTTGTTCCAGAGGTTATCGGACTTTTCAATGTAAAAACGCATCTTTGACTACATACGGACGTGCTTCTGCCAAACGGAATTATGTATATTAGGAACTGAGCCCTGTTATTCATGTATTCTTATGGGTCTCAGGACTCATGTCATAATGCACATATAGTTCCGTTTGGCCGAAGTACGTCCATATAATCGAAACCGATCAGCATATCGGCTCGATCTTCTCTCAAATGAAAGCACATTTAACGACATTTCTAATGTTTTACAGGTTGAAATTCCCAAACCGAGTCTTCGTTCTTAACAGGATTGTTTTCACTTGCATTTTTCGACAAAAATGGCCACTTTTTTTCTTCTCCGCGTTTTTTTTCTTTTCTCAAGATAAAAAATAAACACCATTGCCTCATTTTCTCAATTTTTGGACAGAAAATCAGCGCCTGGTTCTGGTTCTTTTCAGGCAGGTGCCAACTCTGAAATTTGTACTCCAAAATTACAGTGAAAAATATGGCGGACTCCCTGCAACTTTTGCGCCGACAAAAACTTTCATCGATAGACCTTTAGGGACAAGAAATACTATGTTAAATTCTCCACCTCCTGAGTAGTTTTACTTGTGTCCTGAAAAATTCTGTAACTTAGAGTTGGTACCTCTTCGAAATAACGCGTCAATCTCCCGCCGGAGAGGAATCTCGAACGAGCGTGTTCGCCAAATCAAGTTACCTCGCGATTTATTTCGCCATCATTTGCAAAAAATATGGGTCGATTGAGTGTCGCTGTCGCCGATTCCGCGAAAATGGAACCACCCCCTCCCCCCTTGGGGTGGAAGAGGGGGGGAAGGGTTTCAGGATCGTCGGCCGTTAACTCGCGGGGAGGAGGGGGGTGGGGGGTTGAGCCGTCGCGAGAAAGTTGGCGGCAAATAAGTTTAGGGGGAATAATTTGCGTTCGAGTGTATCCACGGCCCGGAGCTCCTCGGTCGGGTTGAAACCTCGGCGCTGTTGTGCTATGCAGAAACCGCGTATCTGTGCTGGAATTTTCACTGGGGTCGCGTGGTTATTACGTAAGGAGGGAACGAGAGGAGTCGAGCGCTGTTTTCTTTGACGTCTCGGGATTGTTTGCTCGGCTGTTGATTCGCGAATTACGGGATTACTTTTTCCGATTTATTGGTGTCTTGGTGTTCGGATCGCGAATTAATTTTTACGAGGGCGGGATCATGGCTTTGATTTTTAGCCCGTTTGGAACGGAGGGAACAATCGAGCTGAAATTTTAAAACGCGCCTTGAGACTACTTAGATTTGAAATTTCGTAGAAGAGGCCGTATAATGAGCAATAAAATCCCTACTACAGTGAGGGCACTTTCGTGAATATTACGAGTAAAGAGGTTTCAAGGCACGTCTTAAGATTTCGACTCCCGACGGACGAGGCATCTCAGGACCACGAAAATAAGTAAAATAGGAGCGGACATTTTAAGATACCGCAATGCAGATATGTGGTTTTGCACTTCAGCTATCGATAATTTCTCTACTCGGAACCCTTCAAAAACCGCCGATAACAGTAATCACTGATGGAAATACGTGGTTTTGCACTTCAGCCATCGATGATTTCTCTACTCGGAATCCTTGAAAAACTGCCAATACACTGGGGAAAAAAACACATTGGATCTAGAGTCCAGACTCTTAAAAACATCGACAAGAGAAAATACTCTTGATTCAATCGGATTTTTGCTTAAATCAAGAAACAAGCCTCTTAATTTGAGCGGATTTCCTTTTGATTTAAGCAAAAATCTGATTGAATCAAGAGTATTTTTTCTTGTCAATGTTTTCAAGAGTCTGGATTCTAGATCCAAAGTGTTTTCTTTTCCAGTGTAACAGCAACCGCTGATGGTAATACGTGGTTTTGTACTTCAGCCATCGATAATTTCTCTACTCGGAACCCTCCTAAAACTGCCGATAACAGTGATCACTAACGGAAATACGTGGTTTTGCACTTCAGCCATCGATGATTTCTCTACTCGGAACCCTTGAAAAACTGCCGATAACAGCAACAGCTACAAAATGGTAATAATACGTGGTTTTGTACTCCAGCCACCGATAAGGTCTCTACTCAGAACCCTCCAAAAACTGCCGATGACAGCAACAATTAGTCCGTGACTTCTCAGACTGCATTACGGATATGCTGTCCGAACTTTGCGGAGAGTAGACGGGGAACACTGAATTCGATTAGCTTTTTTATCCGCGCGGTGTTCGAGGGTTTTTTTTATGAAGTTTGGCAGACGCGTCGGCATCTACCTAACCTAACCTAACCTTATATTTGTTTCTGCGTACGTCGGAGCATAAAAACGACGTTTCAATGTGTTCCGCCAATTGTAGCGTGTTATTGCCCCGTCATCCGCTATCGCCCCGATACCGATTAAATCGTCGAGGAAATATTTCCGTGTTTGACTTTTGAAAGCTCGGCCGGGAAATCATAATTAAATCTGATGGCGAGCTTACCGTCCGTGTGTTGCCGAACAACGCGCCGTGAGCTTAGTTTTAAAAAACGAAGCTTTTGTACTGAATTTGCTTCCGTTTATACGATGCAAGAGTCGGGCACGGGGACAATAGGCGAATTTTCGCGACGGGGATCGGTTAATTTTTTGGATGGACGACTCATGTACCGCCGCACGGTGGATCGAGTCAGTTGGGGAGGTCGAACATGAAATTTTTGACTAAAACTGCAAATTTTGATGTTTATTTCGTTGCATTTTCAATATCAAGGGGTGCTTCTAGAAGAAAATTTTATGAGGAAACCAATGAAACCAATTTTGAACCTCAAAGATCTGTACAAACGGAGTTATAAGTGTTTAAAGTTGCTAGATTTTGTCCGGCCTCTCCCATTAACTCGATTCACTGTGCGCCGTTGGAATTCAGACCAATCAGAATCGATTACCTAATTTCCTCAGTTTTCAGAGCATTTTCTACCGAATGGCCAGTGGTTCGTGGAGTTTCCCAAATAATATAAATCCGCTGCTTTTTTTGCACTGAGAAATGTTGAAGTAAAAAAACTAGGGGGTCCGCCCCTTGACCGCTTCACGATCCAACTCTCCGCAGCGCTTCGCGCCTTACGCATTATGCATTATTACTGAGAGGATTTTCAATAAATTATAGAGTAAGATTAATCGTCGAGCACTCAATTCCACGTGCCGTCAATGAGCAGCTGTTGAAGCACCGCTGACCGTTTAAACGCCACCAAGTTCTCACTCCAAGTTCTGACCACAAATCAGGTCAAAGTGACAACCTCTGTGGAGGAAAGTTTCGCCACTAAAGTACGTCGTTAACCTCACGGAAGAACATAACTACATTTCGATGTTGCCAAATTTCCCCTCACAAATAGTAGTTTCACCGGGAGAATTTAGGGCATTTCTGAATGAAAATTCCCCTGATTTTTCTTCTGATCTCCTGCGAAAATCGGAGAAATTGGGGAGGAAAGTCGGACAGGTGCGTTCTTGCAAAAATCTGAATTGTCGAGGTCGATTTCGCAAACCTGGAATTTAGTTACGTTTCTTCATGCGGGAAAGGACGAACAGTGCTTCCTCCGCGCGCGGGGGCGGTTAACATGTTCGGCCATTTTGTCACTTAGCTCGATAATATCTGTGAAATGTTTGTTTATCCGGGCGGTGGCGATAGCGCCCGTTTGAGGAAACTTTCCGGGAAACATTACGACTTCAAATATTTGTTTTTCATTTTTTCTCCGCCCCCTAATTGAATTTATTGCGCCTTGAAGACACTCCGGACTGGTGAGGAGTTCTGTCGGGCTACGGAGGAACGCCGTATACGCCTTCAGGAGTTGCCAAATTTCCTCTGATAAACATTAATTTTTAAGATATTTAACGGTGTTTTTCTTTGAAATTTTCACATATACTTCTGATCTAATTGCGAATGGAATCATCTGAAAAAATCGGATGAAAAATACCCAAAAGATTCCTTGAAAACTCGTATTTCATTGAAAGAAATTCGGCAATATCTAATGTTTCATAAGACGTTCTTTCTTAGTACGGCAGAGTTTTCCTCCTCCATGCATGGCTGCGCGTAGGCCATGCATTCGACATTCAAGACCCGGCAGGAAAGAGAATGTTCCGAGACAATTAACCTAATGGGCAAAAAAGTTAGGAAGAAAGGGGTGGTCCTCTACTTCCAATGTTTGAAAATTTAAACGCTAATTAAGTAAGAGATGAGCTCTCTCTCCTTCTCAGGAAAAGAGCGGTATCCTTCTATTACACATTCACATGGGCTCCCTCCCCATCTTACGAAGGAAGAAAACATCAAAGGAAAGCTTGACCCTTTACGACTGGACGCAACGATGCGACTGCAGCACTCTGGCAATGAATTAATGAATAAACTGGCCGTCATCTGGTTTTCGGCCCGGATAATAATGACACTTCAATGCATGCGGAAGGGTCGTAAAATAAAATTCTCGGGTCAGCGAACAATTTCGGCGCTCCGCCGAGAGAGAACCGTGCCCCCACTTGCGAATGAGCCCTGGGGAGCATTAAGTTACACGGACACCAGGGTTCATTTCAAAATGCAGTTACGTTCTTTCGCCGATTCGGGTCCCTGCAAAATCGGTGCATCAATCACAAGAGCCGGCATTTTAGTGCTAGTAAAACTTTATAGGCATAACGCTGTCTAACTCAGATGGGCGGGTTAGGGGAGGGGGACTTCATGAAAATAGGCGCGTAAAGCTGGTTAAGGCCGAAATCTTTAATAATGCTACTTGGAAGGGAATATCCTGAGCGCAAAGAGGCGCGTGACAAAAGATGATATCTTCATATTTAACCCGAGATCATATCGAATGATTCAAACATAGTTACAAGATGAAACCGCATCTTTCTCTTTCAGTTGGTGAGCAAATGAATTTGAGTAATTAATAATAGTGAAAAAAAATGGAAAATAGAAATCACCTCAATATTACTTTATAATTGAAAAAATATGACTTTTATACTCATGATATCCACAAAAGCGAAAAAAGTAATTTTCTGAAATTAATATTAAAAATCAATTTCAATAATTCTACATCTGTGACTTCTCCTTCATTTCCGATAACTTCAGACCCAGAGCACTCTTTCGCAGTGAAAAGAACCAGCGCAACTGTATTCGTTCCATCACAATTTTTAATTGTTTTCGTCTGTTTTAATCAATTGCCAATTAGAGGGAAGATTCTCTTCCGAAGTGAGCATCTCGCTTGACTTTCCTTCCTTTTGCTTTTAATTAAATATTTAATTCATGATGTTACTGTCGTCCGGGTTGAACGGCATCTCGGAAATCGTATAGAACGTGACAAAATCACGGGATGGTGGAAAGTTCAGGAAGTTTAACGTAATTTTCGGCAAATTTCTTGAATTCAAAGAGTTGAAAATGGGAAGAAAAAATAAATGAAGTATATTTCAGAGCTTCTTACTACATCGGTATCTCGCTTATTATATTCGAAACTTCAGCTGTTTTTTCAATAATATGCGAATTGGGAAGCACTTTGCGCCAGGAAGCGGGAATTCACAAATAGGTAACTATTGTTGCACAGAGGCTGATATGTGGCCTACCTTAAAAATTGAAGGGGAAACATCAATGCGCGTGAACTCCGTCCTCATCAAGCCGTTTTTCCTTTTTTTCAGAGAGATATTTCAATCGGAGAATTGAAATATCCGGTGAGAAAAGAAGAACCTATGTGGTATGTGGTCCACCTTAACAATTGAAGAAGAAATATCAATTCGAGTGAACTCGGTCCCCAATTGACCACTAGAAAAGGTACGAATTTAAACAATCTGATGCATGTTTCTTAACTAGATTTTTATGTAGAGCACGATTTGCGCAACGAAAACTAATGAAACAAACTCCTAATGAAGATATTAACGTTTTTATTACACATTGGTTACGAGGATTTTGAACTGCCCGCTCACAAGAAACTCAAAGCTCTACGTGAGTCAAATCGCGCACCACAACGGTTTCAGCAAGTTTCTCAATCGCGCAATGTTCATTTCCCACCATGTGTTGTTCAAACAATAAGTAATTGCTATAGCTGAGCCAAAGCGTCAAGGTGGAGGTTGCCAGATTTTTATATCGCAGAGACTGTCATGATAACGTTCACCGCGCGATGTGAATCACGTAGACCATTGAGTTTTCATGAGCGGGTGGTTTGAATTCACGCATCAAGAATCATTAAATATCTTCGTAAGGAGTTAATATCGGTAATTTTTGCTGTGTGCATCGCATTTTAGGTGAAATTTTGGTTAAGAAACATGTATCAGAATGCTGAAATTCGTACCTTGTCTAGTGGTCCGTTCTGCGGAAAAGCCGATTCTGAGTCTCCTACATGGTTGCTGTTTCCAGCGAGATATTCCGATTGAAGGGGTGAAATTTCCGATAAGAAAAGGGTTCGATTAGCGTGATGCATGAACGTCCGCGGACAGCGAGAGCTGCCGCGGGTGCGATAGGACGAGAGGAGACCACAAGGGTGTGTCGAAAACATAAATACAAAAAACTCGGGGTTAAATATCGGTGGGGAGCGAGCGGGCGGCCAAACATCGTAATTCCACGAGGTTTCGACCTATTCGGCGAGCGAATCAAGTGTCTCGTCAAAGCTATGAATCGTCGTGCGCCCGACATAAAAGCGTAACTACACTTTGCGATGAACCCTGTGATCCATTTAACTCAATGCTTCCCCGGGCTCGTGTCCGAGTACAGTTAAGCCGTTATGTCCGCCGAGCGACGGAATGTCGAAGCGCCCTTATATTGCGCGGTCACCCCTCGGTTTTCGCCACCGAGCCTTTTTCCGTCCCCTCGTTTTACTACCACCAAAACTAAATAAATAACGAGCATAACTGCCGTGCTAAGGAAAAAGATCCTGTGAAAATTCGTAGGTTGCCAAATTATCCGACGAAATATGTAATGATATGTAGATTCTTTCTCGTGTGTGGAGAATTCGAAATTCCCGTGACTGATGTAAAAAAAACCACTAGTATCTTAGTTAGAAGTGATTTCAGTCATTTTCGTTGCTCGATCGTATTCTACATGAAATTTTAGTATTGAACCATTTGTCAGGATGCTTAAATTCGTACCTTGCTGGTCCATTCTGGGAGAAAATCATAGAAAAATGCGAAAGGAATATCAAACAAATTCTAGGTTTATCGGTAGAAATTCGGCAACGTTTGGTTGTTCATGCGCCGTTTCTCTTTAGCATGGCAGAGTGACTCCGGTCCCCTTAGACCCTAATAATTTCCTTTTTTCGGCGATTTTGCAGAGTTACTTGTTTGCGTAAGTGAAACACGAAGCTATGATGTCGCGCTAACAGCGAGATAAATAGCGCTTTTCCCTTGATAAACTGCCACCGTTTCGCCGACGGACGCCTTTTCCTCCGTGGAACTGGGACTCGTCGAATTTTCCAGGCTCGGAGCCTTTTTAAAATCCAATACAAATTTAGAGTGTGGCCACACAGTTTTGACTCTCTCCACGAATGGTTCCTTGCATAAGACTGGGTTCTAAGAAGCAAAGAACAAAAATGAATCTAAATAAGTCTAATTTTTGGATTTTACAGAAAATATGGCGATAAAAATGTATGCTAAAGTTAAGAGAGGCTGCCCTGCCCTTTTATGTGATTCTTTGACAAAATAGTCAAAGGAAGATATTTTTACCTTGAGCACTGGACAAAAAACACATTGGATCTGGAGTCCAGACTCTTAAAAACATCGACAAGAAAAAGTACTCTTGATTCAATCAGAATCTAGCTTAAATCAAGAACCAAGCCTCTTAATTTGAGCGGATTTCGTTTTGATTCAAGCAAAAATCCGATTGAATCAAGAGTATTTTTTCTTGTCGATGTTTTCAAGAGTCTGGACTTTAGATCCGATGTGGTTTTTTTCCAGTGAGGGTTCTTAAGGTTACTCTCTGATCGAATGTAACCAATGTTGTGCCAAATGGCATAAAAAGGAGGGAAATTAAGATTTATAAAAGATTTTTTCCCCTATGATGAGAACATTCTGCGTGATTCCGAGTCATGACGTCGCCTGACCTCTAATCGAGTGATCATCGACCTTTGTAGTTTGTGAGTGGTTTTCCTTTTAATTTTCAAAAATCCCGGTCAATCTTTGATGCCTATAATTCTGCAAAGAGAGACTGATTTTGAATCACCTTCACAAGTAAAACAGACGGGAACCAACACAGTATGGAAATAGAGCAAGGATAAGGCCTCGCGTTGATGACGGCGCAGAGATACAACTATTCGTGCTTGATGGATGCCCGCGTTGCGTGGGCAAAAATTGAAGGCGCGATGTCGCGAGACGTGAACTCGCAATACTCCGCTCCATGCGGTCAATCAGGTGTATATCAGGTTTTGGAGACAATTATTAAATGAGGCCAGAATACGTTTCTTCTATCTCCGACTGAGTTGACACTTTATTTTTTTCCCCTTTATTTGTCGATTTGACCGCCGAGCCTTTTCTTAGGATGTATTTGTAGACCAATATCTAAAGTTCGAATGAACCGGCCCCGTATAACCCAAGAGGCACGCGTTTTTCGCAATCTGACCCGGCCTGGACATCTAGGGGTTAATACCACACTTACGGATGTAGATACCCCAAAACCGTGAAGGTCAAAATGCTGACGAAAACGTGCTCCAAAATTAGTGGCGCGGCGTGAGTGATAGATTATCGATATTTCCCCATTTGAGGCTACGGTTAAGGATCGATTATTGAGATGTTCATTGCAAACACTGTCTTCATCGATCCTTTTCTTTGGATCAAATGGCAGATCAATCGATAAATCGCAAAGCACGCCACGCCACTTTAATGAAAAAGCGACAAGGGAACTCAACGGGTTCAGGAACTCCTTTCGGGCCGTCAACCTTGTATTGACCATTTCAACCCTGGCCACGGTTGACAAATTAAGGCGAAAAATCAACAATTTTCCCCGCATAACTCGAGGTATGCTATTCAAATTATCACACGAACTGGCAATATTAACCGTGCGTCGCATTCCTGGGATCTTTCCGTCAGCGATTTTGACTGGTTATTCTCCCACGTACCACAGCTCTATTCACGCAACACTGAACTCGGATTTAAATCGAGACATAGTCGTGGATCGATTGTAAAAAGTTAGTCGAACAGTTCGATACAGTCCTACGTCGCGATTTTATCGACAGATGAAGTCTTGACCGAAGCTCGAGAAATGGATCCTTGCTCTTCGGTTTACTTCGATACCATAGGACAAATTTGTTTCAGAGCAAGGGGCTTGCAGCAATTATTTTAACTCCTCGGAGCGCAAATTGCCTAATTGAGCAATTGAAGGAGCTTTATATGGCCTTAACATATGTTACTATGAAAATCCAATTTTTATCGGAGGTTCTATATTTTAGTACGTCTCTTGGCTGGAACCGAAATCAACAGGGCAAAGTCTCTCGCTCTATTGCTACCCTTCACGTCTAAAACAAGAGGAAAACCCGAAAGCTCCTTCCTCGTTAGCACTCGTGTAATGATAGAAGATACTTACACATACAGGCAAGGGGCTTGCAGAAATTATTTTAACTCTCCGGAGTGCAAATTGCCTACTTGATCGATTGAAGGCGCTTTATATGGCCTTAACATATGTTACGATGAAAATCTAATTTTTATCGGAGGTTATATGTTGTATCAAGTCTCTTGGCTGGAACCAAACTCAACAGGACATAACTTTACGTCTCTCGCACTATTGCAACCCTTCACGCCTAAAAAAGGGAAAACCAAAAGCTCCCTCCTTGTTAGCACTCGTGTAATGATACATACTTACACAGACGTGCAAGGGGCTTGCAGCAATTATTTTAACTCCCCGGAGTGCAAATTGCCTATTTCAGCAATTGAAGGAGTTTTATATGGCCTTAACAAATGCTACGATGAAAATCCAATTTTTATCGGACGTTCTTTATTTTATCGTGCCTCTTGGCTACAACCAAAATAAACAGGGCATAACTTTAAGTCTCTTGCACTATTGCTACCCCTCACGTCTAAAAAAGGGAAAACGGGAAAAAGGGAAATAAGCTCTTTCCTTGTTAGCACTCGTATGATGATACATACTTGAAACCGATTGAAAACGAAATAAACGAGCTGGATTCTTTTTCTCTCCTTTCTTGAGTTCTTCAAAAACAAGGAGTAATTTTCAAAGTAAATGTACCAATGAAGGTGCAGGCACGGATACGTTACTCGGTAAATATTGTTGCGCGGCAAATACTCTAGGTTCGTCCGGAGCAACTGCAAAAACCACGCAACTACATACGACTTCCTGTGGACATACGCGGTTCTGTCTTTACGCGTCACAGCGAGTGCCCGCATCCGTGTGGATGACGCGATAATTTCTTTTGTCCCCGGATTGTTCCGCCCTGATATTCCAAAAGCGCGTAACTCCTAAAGAGGAACCTACTTGAGATAAGCGGTTTGGGCTAAGCAGGGCAGTTTTTTTCGTCTCGGGAGCGGCGGGGAAGGAAACAGAACTTTTGTTTTGGTCCTTTGTGCTCAAGACCGAGCGCTTTTTAGCCGGAATTCAAATTAGTTCTCGTACGTGATGGGAAAGTATCTTCGGACCGGGTTTCGAGCTTTAAGTTCCTATTATGCATTTTTCTGCACGGCGCGCGGATAAAAGTTGCGGCGGAACTTTGGGCAAACTACTCGACTCTTTTCATTCGAATCACGGAAGGTGCGGGTTGGTCCGTCGGGTGACTGCAGTATTCCTCCCGACGTGGATCCGACGTCGATGTCTCGGCGTCTCAAAAACGGCGCAAACCGATTTCGACACTAATGTTCCGCAGGCATGACGTATTCTGACGTGCTAAGAAAAAACGCCGTATGTGTATTCTAGAGTATTCAAATTTCCTCCGATAAAATGTTAATTTGTGATGAACGTCATGCATATTTTACCTTCAAATTTTCATGAACTTGTGCCGGTTTCGAGGCAATTGAGATTTTAATGATTTCAAGTAAAATTAGTCTTGATGCATATTTCGTTAAAAATTCCTTCCCAAATTCCAATTTTAAAGTATTAAAAAGTCCGTTTGAACTTTCTTTCCGCCTTAAGGCTCGATGTAATTTTGAAACTTCAAACACGGATTTCTTAAAATAGCAAAAACTGCACTTATGGGACTTGTCCTCCAAGCCCCTTAAATTTGGAACAAAATTATCTGAAAACTTGAAAGAAGAATATTGATAAGTTCGTCAAGAAATTCTTGTTTTATCATAGGAAATTTGGCGGCGCCTGAAGGTTCATACGGCGTTTTTTCTTAGCACAGCAGTATTGGTCACGATGTTCTTGTGTTAGACGACGAGATAAAAACAATTTTTAAAAAAAACTTATCACTCAATGTAAGATAATGGATACCGTCTACCTCACTCACGACCGATTACTTAAAAGGATTCAAATGGAGGAAAAACAGCGGTGCCAACTCACGGGAATCATCGCTGGGTGAAAGTAGGTCGGCAACGGTTAATGTGACGCATGGCTGGTTGCATGCCGCTCCAGGCGAGGCTGCGAAAATGCGCCGGGAGGTGTATGCAATGTATACTCATCTGAGGATACACGGGACACACGCTTTTCTTCCCCCATACTTTTGTACACAACGCTGATGTCTTGTATTTATGCTCAAGCCCGTGTTGCCGTTCCGCATAGAATTAACGATATTTTTAGCTGAAATGGACTGAAAAAATTTGGAAACGGCTCACGACTTACAAACGCAGCCGAAGAATCCGGTGTTTGTTCCCGGCAGCGCTGAGAGCCGGGTTACTAATTGCTACTCTTCCTATTGCCGTCGTACCGTAGATTATTCTTGATACTCTCTCACCTACGAGCTACACTCTTGCCTCCCTAACGCGGATCTAGTTGGCGAAGTTTTCCCATTTCCCTGCTCTATCTCAAACTATTTAATTGTTTAGGCTCTTATACCGGAGGACAAGTCTCCATGGATTTCAAATTTTCCTCAATTCTCAGGGGTCTAGAGCAGATAATTCCCTATTTTTTCCAATACTTTTATTTTTTTTATTTATTTATTTATTTATTTATTTTTTTTGCACAGGTTTAATAAAATTTCTCATCGGAATGCTTTCCACCAAAATAAATTTAGCGCCATGTCTCTACACTGAAAAAAAGATTGGTGGAATTTACCATTCCTTCACGCTGTATTTCACACAGCGTGAATTCAAAGTCGATTCTGCCAGAGGAATGGTTACTTGTACCAGTATATAGTAACGTTTACCTTTCTTCTGACTGAATTGACTCTGAATTGACGCTGTGCGAAGTACAGCGTGAAGGAATGGTAAATTCTACCAATCTTTTTTTTCAGTGTAAAGATTTAAAAATTATAAGATTAAGAACTTAAAGCCAGAGGGTCTAATTTTTGTGAAAAGAGCATGCGAAGGGGTGCGGTAGAGAATGGTTGAGTGTTACAACTGAAAGAAAAGTGAAATGAATTTCTAGTAGAGTTGATGAACAGAGAATATGCGCAATCTGAGCAAGACTGTGTGCGGACAGATGCCCTTTTTCCGTATGATCCTTATGTCGTCGCCCTCTGGCGTAAAAGCGTATCTCGATTTTCGCATGAGCCCTAGAAAGCACGGACTTGTATGTAAAACACTAAAACACGGTTCGCGTATAATTGAAATACGCCCTTTTCCCCCATGTCTATACTAAATGATTTTATAATGAACTTCCATCATTTTGAGAATCGTTAAAAGCTCAAACTCCAGCAGCCTGATAGTTGAAACTTTCACTGGCTTTGTCGACAAGATAAGACAAGACAGCCTCATCCGAGCCGTGTAATGCAGCGATTTTCGATTCTTGTCGTGTCGATATAAATTTCAACAACCAGACTGCAGGTGGTCCAGGATTGCGGAGAAAATCACGTCAGCAAAGACCAAGCGATTGGTGCGTTTTTGCAACAAAGATGCTGAACTGCGGACGCGGGTTTTCGTCCCCATAACTAGATTCAAAACCACCGTGTTCACCACTGAATTATTGGATTTCGGTCTCTTCGTCCGACCGCATTTTCAGGGATGGATTTGTTCACGGAGTCCTCTGCCATGACTTGTCGACTGTCTTAATTTATTTCCCCGCCGCAGAGCTGCCACTTTGTGCATTGGATTTGCATACTTATTATTGAGTTGAACAGGTAAAGCACTGTTTGTCAGCATGTTCTGACAACCGTACCGGACCGACATGGATCCAGGCTTTTGCGAACCCAACCCTCCTTTCGCTGCCAGCTTTCAGTTAGTGCTCTACCGCCGCGGTGAAAACCAACGTATAAACATTTGGCATTCATTTTGCGATTGGGAATTACAATCACAATTTCCCGCTCAGTTAAGAAACAATGCATGTGCCACTAGTTTCCCTATGCATGTAGGCGTTTTCACAAATGAGTCAGAAATTGTATTTTCCAATTCTAAAAATAGCCCATTTAAACGGTGAAAAAGTCTCTCACAGTAGTAAGTATTATTTTTAGAATATTTTCAGCTCCTCTTCTCAGTCATCAGAATATTGTACTTCCTACTTGGTAGAATAAAATGAAAATTTTGAGGAAATTTATGTTGTTTCAGGGAAAACTTGTTGACATTAAAGTGCTCAAATGCATATGATGCTTCCTTTTAATACATGGATTCTTCCTTCATAAATTCTCCTTGAATATACTTCCTTACATATTGACTTCACTTTGCGATAAGGAAAGCCATTGAAGGACCTATTCGCATAGGGAGTTAAGTATGATGCCACATACGTTTCCTCTCAAATGAGCCAGAAACAGTGATGTTTCCCCCACTAAGTAGTCCCAGAGGGCGCATTTAAATCAAGACGACCTATCTCTATACTGCCGTGCTAAGCAAGAACGCCGTAAATCCATCAATATTTTCCCTCGTTTTTTGGAACTAACACTTTATAACATAAAACCTGTTTTACCCATGCACCTCAAATTTTCAAGTTAACTTCTTGAGAGTATTTGTGAAAAAATTCTGTACAAATATTGTCCCAAGGTCGCAAGTTCTTCTGCTATGAAACGTTGTTTCCAAAAAATGTAAAATGACGTTTACGGCGTTTTTGCGTTGCACGGCAGTTTAGTGATACGGGTCCGACAATGCTTAATTTTAATGGACTTCATGACCGATCACGATGTACAATCGATAATTTCGTTTGATTTAAATGCGTTTTAATTTTGCGATGCTCACAAAGAGGGGGAAAACGATTGTGTTTCAGGATAGTCACAATATGACGATTTTGAACGAACCGTCCACCCAACCCGTGCTTGGACACAACCGCGATAACC
Organism: Bemisia tabaci; assembly: GCF_001854935.1. NCBI lineage: Eukaryota > Metazoa > Arthropoda > Insecta > Hemiptera > Aleyrodidae > Bemisia > Bemisia tabaci. The sequence goes on along the minus strand of NW_017547331.1, from coordinate 608,610 downwards.
GTTCTAAGAACATTTTTAGCGCTCCGGCTGACAATTTCTTTGCGTCCCACCGCAATCATTAGCAAGCGCTACAGTATATTACTTTTATTCCCCTTCGTGCCCCGAGCCCCCGACCATGAGAAAACAGTACGGAAACATTGTCCGCGGAGCTTTCCGCAATTTTCCAGGAAAGAACTGCCGCGTTGGCTTCCGCGAAATTAAGGTCACCTGACCGGTTGTTACCCCAAGACTCGATTTCACACTTGACTCCGCAAAAAGTTCGGGCAAAAGACAGTGGCGAGGAGTGAATGATCGAAAATCGATATTTCCCCCGTTTGAAGCTATGGTAAAGAATCAAGTATCTCAAGCAACCTGTTTATCGATCCTTTTCCATAGGTTCAAATGGCAGATCAATCGATATATCGCAAAGCACGCCGAACCACTGCTTTCGTTACACCGAACTCGTCGGGAAAAGCGCGGATTTTAGGCGCGGTCAAGCAAAGAGAATGGGATCGAAAATCGATTCTCCGAATCGGAGTACAATACTCGGAGCGAAAAGTTTTCACCCTCCATACTCCCCCCCCCCTCCGTCGGGGCATTCAGGGTGTTCGTTCGTTCATTATCAGAATCCCGGTTTCCGAGCTGGTTCGCCCCGATTGAGGGACGAGGGGCGAGGGGAGAGTCTGAGAAAAAGCCTAACCACATTTTCAGATGAGCCTTGTTACGTACACACTTTCACGCCAAAAGGGTTTACGGAAAGACCATTACGCCGTTCTTTGAGCACAGCTACGAATTGTATCGTTAGCAAAGCTGCCAAACTAAAAAAAAAAATATTTTATAAAAAAAAAATAATTCATCAATTAAATCAGAGTGAGGCATGAGGCAAAACCTACTAATAGCTATAAGATTGAAGTTTTCTGATTGGACAGCACAAAAGAGTTCAGATTAATATGAACTTTAACATTTTTTTAAAACGATTTGAAAAAGAAAAAAAAATTGGTTCCGAGGATTGGCAACCACGGTCGTAAACAGAACTTCGATTCCGCGATAGTTCGGCGCTAGTTTTGCGAAGACTCGGTGGGTGTTTGACCGACCACGATTTTCGCTGAAACGAAGGGCGGTGTTTCCAGTTTGTGCCTAAAAATTCTCCTTTTCACGCAGGTTTTTCCGAAGAAAACGTCGAATGCCTCGACGTGGTCACAACGCTGGCGAGGCGCCTAAAAACTTTCCGTTTAGCTGACGGACGAGCGTTGATCGCGTGAATGAACACGGTTAGTTCCAAAGCTCGGCTCACTTCTGTGACGTTTGAGATGATGACGAATGTTCAGAGGGTAAAAGGAAGATCAAAGCTGTCAGATTCTAGACAACAAAGGCTGTACTGAGAATTGAGACATTCGCTGGTCAAAAATTTGAACAGATACATTTGAAACAGAATTTCTTACACTGTAAAGAATTTTGGGGTGAAATTCGACGCCGAAGTCTATGCAGAGCCCAGAAAACCCAAAATATATGAATGCGGAATGGAATCTATTCTCCTAGCGGTATGACATACACCACAGCGGAGACGGATCTACTCTTTCAAAGGAGGGGGGGGGGGGCATAC
>NW_017547331.1:586238-602244 GCF_001854935.1 Bemisia tabaci | reverse complement strand
CCCCCCTCGCCAGTCAACGATCCCCCGCCGTTCGGCGCGTTGCCAGGTTTCGAGAAATTATCCGGATATACCGATGACGGCGGGCGGCTTTCACCGTGGAATCGGCAACGTTTGTCGGCCGTTCGCATCCGCGGAAACGTGTTCCTTCAATTACCGACTGTCAAATTTCTTCATTCCCGGATTATTATTTTCACGGACTCTTCGCTCGGGGCCAAAATAAAGAGGGGCTCTCTTCTGCGCGCCTTCGCGTTCAACGACTTCGAAAGGGCTTCCATGAAGAGTAGCTCGATTTTCTGTTTGGGTTACGAGCTTCCTAGTTTACATTTTTGCCCGATGGTGAGGCCAGGTTTGTTTTTCGCCTCTTTAGATACTATATAGGGCCCCCTCTCCACCCCACAGTGGATCGAGTCAATAGGGGAGGTCGGACAAAATTTGGAAACTTTAAACGCTCATAGCTCCGTTTATACAAAACTTTGAGATTCTAAATAGGGTTCCATTGGTTTTCTCGTAAAATTTTCTTCCTAAAGTAACCCTGGAACTTTAAAATTTAACGAAATAAACATAAAAATTCGCTGTTTTCGTGAGAGTTTCATGTCCGACCTCTCTAATTGACTTAATCCACTGTGCCCCCCCCCCAAAAAAAAATGAATAAATAAAAAAAAATGACAATAACTGAAGTCGGAAACTCATCCCTAAGAAATACTCATACCTACATTTAAGATCAAATGAGGGGCTTGGAGGACGAGGCGCAGGAGTGCAGGTATTGAAAAATATTGATGCACAAAGTTATTGATCATTTCAAATGAAACTAATCTTTAAAAATATTTTGTGAAAAATTCACTACTAAAATTGAAGTTTTAAGCATGAAAAAGTGAGTTTGGACTTTTTTTCCACTTCATGGTTTCAGGTAAATTTTTAACCGGAAACAAGTATTATTTCTTGAAATGGCTAAAGCTGCATGTATGCGCTGTGTCCTCCAAGCCCCTCAAATTGGGTTCTGTAAAATTTTGATGATGAATTGTCGATAACCACGACCAAAAATGCAAAAATATTTGTTGTTTTATTGAAAGTCTGACATACATGTGCTCTATCAACAATGAATGTTAAACCAGGTTGGCAATGAAAAAGTTCTTACGGTCAATCGACTTTTTCTCTTTGAAGTTCAGGTAGCGAGCCGTCCGCTCCATCAAAAATACAACTTTTTCCGAGAAAAATTTACCTTTCATAATGAAAAAAGAATATTCCAGCCCGCGCATTTGAAATGTCCCCGCAGGGTCTTAATCTAAAGCAGAGAGCCTGGTCCTTTTAGCATGACCTTCGTATATCTATTCAACTCCCTCTTACCCTTTGCCTCCTTCTCAAGTTAAGTCCGCTTCACCTCCTCTTGTGGCAAGGAAGAGACGTTTGGAGCTGAGAGCTTATTTATTCATAACTTACACGTTTATCCTTTTTTTTTACCTTAAGGATTGAAAATATAAGTTCTGTGTCACTGAAAGTTCAGTCCATTTAGAACAGAATTTTTTTCAGTTCACAACAGAATCATTCTGTTTACCGAACCGAACTTCCGCTCAGAAATACAAGCTCGAGCCAGCCGATGTAATAATTCGGTTTAGCGGACTAAAATATTTGCTTTTCTCGATCAAACCGCATACTCTCTGTTATCCACCCATTGCCGATAAGGAAAGTCTTATGACTGAACTTCGTTTGTTTTCCGGGGTGATTGTCTGAATATCTTTAGGGGAAAATACACAACTCCGACCGTAAAATTTGACAATGCTGGCTACTGGCGCGCTGTGAATGTTTCGGAGGGACATTACGAATCGACAAATAATGGATTTAAAACTTTTTTGCGGTCAATCGCATTGTAAAGGCGCCTCAATGACAAGAATCGATAAAGCTCTCAAACGGAAGCGTAAAATATTTTAACACAGCCGATGCTAGACAAATCGTTGCTCCTTCGGCTTAAGGGCGTATCTAATTTCCGCGTGAGCTGTATTCTCCGTATAACTTCATGTTTTCCAGGGCTCATGTTGAAAAGAGATTTGCCCTTACGTCAGAGGATCGATGAAATAACCGGCAAAACGATGGGGTATTGCCGAGGAAGACTGAGATTCATAATCGTCGAATATCGCATTTCAGCGCGGGGATTTTCAAAAGTTTCTTTTTGGCACTAGATGAAATGTCATTAGTTTCCCACTTCTATAACTACTAGAGTTTTGAACTGACAAAAGGTTGAGAACCTCCTCCATTAAAGTTCTCTCTCCTTTAAATGGGAAGTCGATTCGCGTGATTGGCAACTTTCGCGACTGTAAGATTTAATTTCAGAAATTCGCGTACGCTGAACGCTGGAGATGCTTGGTGAAGCCATCTGTGAACTTACAAAGAAGCAGCGCCCTCTCTGTTATACTGAGAGAGAACGTCGTATGAACATTCTTACATTGCCCAACTTCTTACGATAACACATTTAGTTCTGTGAAAAAATATGGATTTTTTGGGGTTGAAATTCTCAGGTGTTTTACATTAAATTGTGAAAAATATTCTATGATTAATTCGTAAAAATATCATCAGGGGTTTCTTTGAAAGTGGTTTTGTATCAAAAGACGTTTGGTACCGTGTGAAGTCTCATGCGACATTCTTCCTTGCTACGACAGGTTCTCTGACACTAACGTCTGAAATGATCTTATCGTTAACAACGACGACATATCGTCAAATGCATGGAATTAAATCGGTGTGAGAGTGGGAAATTTACGCCGTTAACCAATTACGTTCGAATTTATTGCACCGATTCTCAGAATAACGTTTCTTCGGATGCAGCCGACAATTTTCCAGGTCCAAAAGTCACATAGGAGACGTTGCGAACGTGTTTGCGTTTTCAAATAATTGTGTTGACGGACTTCAGATACGAAGTTTGGAAATTCTGGTCTGGCGTGAAGAAAAATGTCTGGAAATGATTAGGCTCTCTTGGATTTCGGAGTTTCAAGGTGTTAGAAATCAATCAATAATGTTTTTTACGAGTTATTCAACTTTTTGAATTAGACAGAAACATGCAAGGCTTGTTTTTGATGAGAGATCATGAACAAATAAAGCTCTCACGGATCATTGAAATTGAAATTTTAAAACGAAATTTTAAAACCAACTAATGTTCATACGACGTTCTTCCTTAACACGGCTCAGTTGATTTCAGCATAACATACATCTAATTAGAAGTCACTCCTGCGAAGCGCATAAATGGTTCATTGCGTCCAACGCCCCTCGAATGTGAACCGGTCGATGTTAAAAGTGACAATCCCATATCTGATAGACCCTAGGACACAAGCATTCTTACGAACCCGAGGGTCCGTCAGAAAAATAACTTGTGAGGTTTAAGCATGGAGCGATTCGCGCCGTGCGATACGGAGAAGAGTTTGGACTTGCATAAAACTGGGGGGCGGTCCTTTTACGAGTCGAACTTTCGGGTCTGCAAACTGAAGCATCTGTCGTAAAACTCGGGTCCCGCTCAAAAACTGACCCGGACGAAATTCGGAAACGGGGGAGGGGGTGAAGGGCGACAACCCGATCCTCTCCGCGGTGAGCCGCACGGGAGTCTTTATTGACTTTCATACGGGCGTGTTTCTGCTAAAAGGAACTATCTCCGTTGTGAGGTGGGCCCGGAGACCCGTAAGAGTACATGCATGCCAGGGTCCACGACGCAACGGAGATGGTCTCTTTTTAATTTGAGAGCGTCCATCTCCATCCGCTCTTGTCCTCTCCCCTGAAATTGAACAATCCATGCACCGGGAGACTCCAGTGGAGACCTTCTCTGCCGTCCACAGGAAAAACGCCGTTGTTCCATTCTAAATTTTGTATTATTTCTCTACACATACTGCTCTCTTACAATAAACCTAAGTTACACAAGGTTTCATTCCTGGCATTTGAAGCTCTAATGGTATGCCAGAGTTGACTCGAAGAAATGGATGACAGATACTCCCTGCTGTACTTGTTAAGCAGCGTTCCGTCAAAGAAAGTATTATGGAGATAATGTTTTTAGCGGCTCTAGTGCTTGCACTAGAGCTGCTATTCCGGACGGTCCCAGCTGGGGAGTATCAACGGACCATGTTACATTGGAGAGACCGCGTGTTGGTTGATGGGAATCGGCGCCATTTTCTGCTGTTTAGGGGGGACTGATTTTATTTTAATTGATATCTTTTTCCTGTGAGCGAATGCTATGTTGTGTAGTGTATTTTTGGAATCATGGTGATACTGTCAATAATTCAAAACGGGTCTGTGCTTTAATCTCGCACTGGAAAAAATGTACTTTACGTTCAAAATTTGAAAATTCAAATCTATAAGTTTTCGCGCTTTTTTCGAAGAATGCCGTGGTTGGAGCTTCCTAGTCATACTACTCGACATCAGCTGATAGCAAACAAAGGTTACCAAGGAAACCGTAAACGCGTAACAACTACCTACCGTCGCCAGAGCCGCTTTCCGACGCGAATGCGTTGGAGCTTCCTGCTTGTTTTCACTTTGGACGGCAGTTCTAAACTGCGTAGCCGAGGAAACGGAGGATATGAGCAAGAAGATCGTGTTTTCAAAAGTCTGAATGGGTCTATTGCACAAGAATGACTCGATCGAAGGGTACCTTAAGCGTTGGATCATGTTGGGCACCTCGGGAGTATCTTTAATACACGCCGCGTGCAGTCAGTAAAAAGCATTTTCAAACTTGCCGCCACAGCGGTCACTTTTTTTTCATTTTCACTTTGTCGCTGGCACTTGAAGATTTGCCCGGAGAGAGCAGTAAGAATCCTTAACCTAAAGACACCAGAGATTGTGCAGACTATTGTTAATCTCTCACACGTATGAATGAATGAAATAAATCGAAAGTATTTCTCTTTACTCATTTTCAAAAACAACATTTTGAGTAAAAGAAATTCTAAATCTAGCTCATCCGTAGGAGCACCTATTCTGCCGTGCTAAGGAAAAACGCCGTATGAACTTTCACGCGTTGACAAATTTCCTCAGTGAAAACACTAATTTTCAGGAATTTTTTTAAATATTTTTCTGCCTATTTCTTAGATAATTTTGCTTGTAATTTGATCTAAATAGTCTGAAAATTTCAAAGAAATATATTCGCAATTTTCCTAGAAAAACAAACATTTTATCATAGGAAATTTGGGAACTCTCGAATGTTTATACGGCATTTTTCCTTAGCAGGGCAGTATTTGCATGGGGACACTTATGGCACAAACGTTGTTTCTGAAATGAACGAGAGAGAGTAGTTCCCCACTACAAAATGCGAGTCCGAATAAGGCATGAAAAGGATTGAAGACACAAGTAAGAAACGGGAGTATAACAGTTTCGGCAAAAACTCAAGTATAAGAGAGACAAAATACCTGCGCGTTTAATGTGATCAGACCACCCCCGGAAACGAAAACTTGTGAAGTCTCGAGCGAGAGGGTTGGTCGTCTTGCCGGAAAACGTCACCAACGCGACACGGAACGACGAGACGTTATCTTTATGGGAAGTTCAATCAAGAATAGCGCGAGGAGACGGGCAGAGATCCCTCGGTGGGAATCACAGCGGTGGCCAGGATTACCGCCGTCCTTTGGAAGAACACCGTAAGGGCCTTCACACGTTGTCAAACTTCCCTTTACAAATCACGAATTTCCGAGGAAATTTGTGGGTATATTTCATGCAAATTGTTCAGGAATTTTGTTCGTAATTCGATCTAAAAGGTCTGAAAATTTCAGGGGAGAAACGATCTATAAAATTCTCGAAATTAATTGTCTTCTGAGAGTAAATTTGGCAACGTGTGATGTTCATACGTCGTTATTTCTCAGGACGGGAGATTAGAACGCTGGACCGGGGAGGCGAAATCCGGGATCCCGTTCAAGTAATTAAAAGCGCCGGGGACTCCGTGGAGCCCGCCCCCCGAGAGCCCCCCCCCCGAGACCCCCTCCCCCTTTCTCCGGACCCGGAACCATCAAACTTCCGGTAACTTTCGAAATTCTCCGATCTCGAATACATCTCTGATGAGAAATTCACTCTTGCTGCCTTCCAAGACGCCATCGTCCGCCGGGGAGAGTCGAAACGGACCACTCGGCAAGCAATGAATTGGAGCATACTGCGGGCCGATTATTGAAATTGATCGACAAAGCTATAGACAAAGGAGACAAAAGAGGTATGGAGAGATCCTATTGCTGAAAGCGGGTGGTTGCAATGGACAAAGGAGGTAGGTAATAGACTAACTAACGGCAAGGCACGAGAAACCCGACAGTTAGTCTATTTTTGTCTCCCTTTGTCGATAGGAACCACTCATTTCAACCAATAGGACCGCTCCATACTCCCTATGTCCTCTATGTCTATAGCTTTGTCTATCAATGTCAATAATCAGTCTGCTGATATATATCTGCCGTGCAACGCAAAAACGCCGTAAACGTCATTTTGATTTTCTTGGAAACAATGTATCAATGCATCATACCATCATAGCAGAAAAACTTGTGTACCTTGGGAAATTTCTTTACAGAATTCTTTCGCAAACACTATTAAGAACTTAAGCTGTAAATTTGAAGTGCATGGGTAAAACAGTGTATATTTTATAAAGTGTTAAGTTCCAAAAGAACGCGGGAAAATCTTGATGAATTTACGGCGTTCTTGCGTAGCACGGTAGTATATTTCTCTGGAAAATTTTACGTTGGAGTACCTACCGGGTCACACGCAGGCCCGCCACATCCCATCTCGGGCCCTGGTACCAATTTTCTGGCCCGGGCCCCTAGCACAGGGGGGGAGGGTGTCCGGGGGGCCTCCCCCGGGAAATTTTTGAAATTTTAAATCTATTTGGACGCATTATGAAGCTCTTATGATGGAGATTTTTCATCAATTTCTGCAGAATAATTACGCCTTTTTGTTTACTTTCAGCACCAAAAACTTTCGAATTGTTGCATTCAAAACATCTATAATTTTTTTTTTTGAGGGGGCAGATGATAATTTTCAATTTTATGGGGAGCCCGGCCCCCCTGGACTCCCCTTTCGTACGTCTATGGCAAGGGAGTTAAGCCATTGAAGTCGAGGATGCCCAGAAAGGAGCCTCTTAGCATCCGACAACGGAAGAAAATGAAACACAGTTACTAAAAATATCATTCTACATATACTCAAAATCTTGAAAATCTCTAAAAAAGTAAGAAAACTTTTATAGTGCCCTAGCGTGTTTTTGAAACTTTATTCACCTTTTGCGGAATTTTTAGGGTAATTTTTTCACTTTTCCCTACGAGACAAGGGTTACACATGAATTCGTAGTGGTTTGTCACCTGCGTCACGGGCCCCGGTACCAGGGACCCAGTATCCCCCCTCTTGTGGCGGGCCTGGTCACACGTCGGTAATTTTGGAGGTTACATCATCGAGCTTTTAAGGTCCAAAAGGGCAGCCAAGCTTTGAACTCAACTTTTCCGAAATGATTTCTTACTACAAAAACAATGGTTACGACCTGTCTCTTTTAAAGTACGTATTTAACACAGTTTTTGCATAAGTTTACTCATGTTTGCGAGAAGGTATTCAATTATGTAGATTCTTGGGTATCTTGGTTTGATGTTGGAACCTGCATAATAGCATCGGCATTTTCCTGGTGTTTTTCGTATTGGCAGCTTGACTGCCCTTTCCGGCCCTGAGAGCTTAATCCTACAACGTGTCTATAATCGCAATTCAAAAACTTCCCATTGAGTAAAACACGATATGCGCACCGAAAATTACTGTCATTAACTTTCCACCACGATATTAATGTTTTTTTATCAACATTGGTTACGAAACATTTAAAATTCCCGTTCGCAAGAAAATCCGGAGTCGCCACAAATCCAATCGCGTAGCGTTGGCATTGACAATTAAAAACGCCTTCAAATGCGCTTGATACTGTGCAACACACAGGAGTTGATATAGTTGTATCACACGAATGGAACCCAACTTCAAGTGTTCAAACCTCACACCGCATACGATGCAGTGGATGTCGCAGACTTACTGTCATACTTTATTTTTCAAAAGGGAAACTACTCAACGGCAAGTCTTTAAAACTGCCATAATTTTTCTTCTCTGTGCGAAGAAAATTCTTCAAAAACTTCAAGGAATGTTGTCAATTTGTTCTCCTTTAAAAAAATAACATAGATACGGAGATTTTCAGACACCGCAAACGAGTTATGTGATTGCGGACTTACGCCGTCGATATGTGTGGTGGCAAGGAATAATTTATCTGGTTACCTTTTAGATATAAAGTTGTGACTCAATTTTCATACCTGGTTGCAGTAGATCACTGGATAAGGTACAAATCTAAGCATTTTGATGCATGATTCTTCTTCAAAATTTTACGTAGAACACGATTTGCGCGACGAAAATAAACGACATTAACTCCAAAACAAGATTATCGCGTTTTTATTCAGCATTGGTTAGCCGATTACTTGCATACAAAGCTGTCCTAATTACCCTTCCCGCCCCGCCCCCAACGACTTACGTAAAATTTGTAAAAATCAGGCCTGCGTTGGAAGTGGTTCGGTATGCTGCCGGAAGAACGCCGTATGATCATTCGAGAGTTGCCAAATTTCCTTCGACAAAATGTTTATTTTTGAGGAAAGTCATGAATATTTTTCCGAGAGTTTTTCGAGAACTTTAGGTGAAGTTGCGAACAAAATTATCTAAAAATTGGCAGAAAAATGTTTACAAATTTTCCCGAAAATTCGTGATAAACCTAAAAAAAAAATTGGCTCATACGGCGTTCTTCCTTAGCACAGTAGCATGGAGGTAATAAAACAGTAATCCTTCTCCAGGGGAAAAAAGCGTTCAAAAGTTGAACACAGAACACAACTGCCTCGACTTTAAAAAGAACGCGGAGACGGTACAAAGGGAGCTAGCGGGACTAAAGATCTTTGATGAAAAGTGAGGAAAAATATTGGTTTTAGCAGTGGAAAGCCGGTTTATCCCCGCGTGCCTAAAATCTCACGCTAAGTCGAGGTTACCAACAATACCCGTCGCGAATGCTAGCCTGACATCTGGCTGAGGTTGCCAGGTGCTGACAAGCGCTGCGATTTGCAAGTCATGAAACACTTGCGACAATTAAATTTAAATTAATTCAAATTTGTTCTTCTGCCAAAAAGAAACCCACGAGAGAACCGTTAGTTGATGCATCATGTTCCTTCGTACTCTATGACACTGTGACAGCCACCCGTTTCAATTATAATAGATTCGCTCCAGGTTAGCCTTGTTTTCTTTGTCTATTGCTTTGTCTATTAATTTTAGTGATCAGCTCACAGGTGGAGGTACTGACATTTAAAGGAACAAAAAAGAGGAGCATCTGACCCTTAAAACTATTTTTCTCCGATGAAACAAGTTCAACGATAAAACTTGTAATTTTCAGAGTAGGGACAGTTTCAAACGAAAATATTACGTTATAAACATGATTTTTTTTTTTTGGGGGGGGAGGGGGGGCTTGATATACTTTTCGGAAACAAAACAAGGAGGAAAGTAACACTTCAGAAACATCCTCCATTTAAAGGTAAACAAGAGAAGTTTGTCCTTTCAGACATTCCAGAATTTTAAAGAAGCATTTGGCGATAAAACTTATTTAAATACTGTAATTTGAATAAAACTGAACCTCGAAAATTACACACGGAGGGTAAGTAAGAGTACGCCTATTAGTGTTAAAACGAGTTACCTCTTGGTATTACGAGAAAAGGTAGAGAAGGTTATTTTTATTTCTGTGCAATTTCAGCGACCAGTTTGTTCTGAGTTCAATCAGGCATAAGAATTGAATCCCATTTCACGGATGGACCCTAACATCTGGTAGAGAATCGAGGGATGGCGGGTAATAGACACATTATATTTTCAGTTTGTATAAAATGTTCCCCGTATTCAACGCGAAAACGCGCAGCAATATGGCAATGCTTTTGGGTCTCGAGTGCCGTTTGCTTCGCAAATCAAAATCCCCTTTCATTCTTCTCTCGCAGCGAGCAGACCAGAAACCATTTGCCAGACTCGACACTTCAGCAGGGGATTTTTTAGACGCTTTGTCTTTCCGTCCTTTGTTCGCCCTGCTAACGTGTTGCTAGGTTTTTCTTCTCCCCGTAGAAACATTTTTATATTCACAGGAGCCTAATTAGATCCTAGAATTTTACCAGGGCTGCCGATTCGTGATTCGTATCCTGCTACAAAAAAATCTCGTTAGCTCTGACTAGAGCACCTAAATAGAGAGAGTACACACACGTCGCTAATGTAGGAGATTATGTTTGATCTTATGGCTGTTGAATAGTTCTCGAAAAAGATTTAGAAAAAAAAGCTGCAATTCACTGCCTGAAAACAGGACGTTTTGAGAGATAGTTCATATTCAGAAGTAAATAAAAAAGATGGCAAATTTATAATTCGTGGTAAAAAAATCAAAATTGTAGACGGAAGTAGACGAATTTTAGAGAAAGTAAACCATGGTTTTCAATGAAGATGTTTCATGCGTACTTCTGACAAAGATAATAATGTGTATTTACATTTGCAAGTATTATAGAAACACAATGTGTATGCCGTATAATGACAATGATTACTCAACCTCAATTCTTGAAAAATGTTCTGATTTTTCCTCTCTGAATAAAGAGCAATCTATGAAAATGTCAGGTCAGGCAAGAGCTTTGCTTTGTTCTCCCTTGGTGAAATAAAGTAAATATATTTAGAAACGCCAAACATGAGAACTTTTTTTTAGTTTTATCGTCAATTTTTATTGGCCAAAAATAAGCACGGGCATAATAAATAGAAATTGATATTAATTATTATGCGTCCTCAAACTTTAGGAGAGTGCACATTTTCGCATATTTTCAAGTCTATTTGGTGTCAGTAACCAAATCCTTCCCCAACTGATAGATCTGAACTTCGAGAGGTCAATTTTCTCCCGGCGAAAGTTGAAAGACCAAACTACACCGGAAGTTTCGAATGAATGGATACGAGTCAAATCTGCGGGTGAACTTCGTTTTCACGATCGGAAACTGTGAGCCGCAGCCCAAACAGAGACAACAAATGAGTTTCTCAAACTTCCCTCGAAAAATCCTGCGGAAAAATCCAAGTTTCCGCACGAGCAGCGGACTCATACAAGTGGCGCGCTCTGTCGTGTTTTCGAGGAACCTCCACGACCGTGTTTGCAACTAGGTGAAGCTTCACTCGAAGACAGGAAAACTTCCGGAATTAGAGTACTTAGAAAATAGACTGAACTCGATGCCTTTGAGGTGCTCACTCAAAGAAAATATTTCTTCAAACAACGAAAAGTTTGCATCCTCCAATCACGCCTGGAACTATTCAAAATTGCCTTTAAAACTGCTCCGCAACCCGATTTATCGGCAAATCATGACGCCGACTATTTTATTTTAATTATTTCGTAAGTAAGATAATTATGCTTCTTAACGCTGCTCATATTGCTGTATTGCCTAACTTGACCCAAGAAAGAGAATTCTATAACTAATGTAAGCAATTTCATATTGGAGCTGGATATACATTCCACAGGAATCAGAAAGGGCTTCTATCGAATAATGGCTGCGACCGTTTTACCGATAGCATAGTTTCAAAATAAGCCATGGGTGGAGTGCATAGCTGTTATTAAAGAAAAGTTTTGAGACGAGTGAAATTCCTTTCGAAACGATCGAAAAACTTGTCTGAAAATAATTCCAAGAAAACTCTCTTTAAACTTAAATACGAACTTTTGCCCGGGTGTGTGAAATTTGATCGACGTTTTTGGGAACAGACATAGCCGACGGCTGAATACCAAAATTGCAGAATTACGCACATTTTTTGCAATGTATTGAATCAGTGTATGCTCGATGACTTTCAAAGCATGACAATAATACAGCGTGACCATGGAGGAAAGAAGAAAAATTCGTAAAATTATAGTAAAATTTCAAGTCATCGCACTGATTTCGTCCTATTCTTAAAAATACGACGCGCGCTTAATTGTGAAACCATGGAACTGATAAACGTGCTTATGGACTTAATCCTGTCCTAGAAACTTCAGCCAAACTTCGAAAAAACTGATTACTTCACATAATCACTCCAAATTCGCGCTTTTCCACCTGAAAGGTCGTTCAGCTCATCTCAAAAACGTCAGCCAAACTTAAACAAAGATCAATCCGGTTCGTTCGAATATCATTCATTATTCGCGTTTTTCCAACCGAAAAGGCAACACAGCGCCGGCGCTATGCACCCTCAAGGGATGGTAGTCCTTAAACTTTCACGCGCGACTTTCTCCACGGCGTCAAATTTAGAGGAGGACGGGATGAGGGGAGTGGTGGGGGATGCGCCAACCGCAGGCAGAAAAGAGTCATCGTTTAATTAATGCAATGAGAGGAGCCTTCTTTAAATGCACTGTTGCCGAGAGTGCACAGGTATGATGTAGAATAATAACCATTACTTATTAAGTACACAAATACCGAGAAAAAGCATTCATAACTTTACTGAAAACGAAATATTTTTTCGGGAAAGTAAAGACGTGGTGATGACACAGAGAACAATATTTTTCAAAATTTTGGATTGGTAGAATGGAGCCCTGAAAGTTGATTTTCATTCCTATGATACTCATATATCCACTCGCGTGTTTTGCATGGTGTCATGAGCAATTGAAGGCGCTTTTCATTGACCTTCCTTTAACAGAAAATTTTAGCAACTTTCTGTTTTGAAACTCTTCGTGATTTTTACCTGGATTATTGATGGTATACACGCTTCCAAGTCAGAATATTGGATGGATTATGTTAATGAAGTAAAACATGGGAAGAATGGAAGAAGCTTGATGAAGTGAGAATATTTTTAGAATTAGAATAATCGGATTAATCTGATCTTCCTTAAAACCTATTTCGATTGGTCATATTTAAACGGACACACCCTAACTTCATCAGACTTTACCTAATTTCCTTAAATGTATTACTTTTAAAACAGAAAAATTGATACACCGAAACTCGAAACGTGAGTATCTTCTTCATAATCTAGAGTGATTTGACAGATATCAAAGGCGGGAAGGAGGGGAAGGTTCATGTAGTTGAGTTCTATTTAAAAATCGAACATGAAAGGAAATTGGGAATAATGGAAAGAAAAGTGAAAAACGGTTGAGGTAAAATTCCAGTTAAGCCCGTCTGATGATTGACAGCATTGCTAATCATTGGTGACGTGATTGAATATAGACTTTTTAGCAATCCTTTTCCGGATGCGTCCTCCTGGTAAAAGCGAGACGCTGCAACTGAGAAACGGCTCAGAGTGTACATTGCACGCATCGTTTTCCGCAGAGAACGAGCAAGAGCTGCCACCTAGCGGCATTTTCCGGCACTACAAAGCGGAGGATTCGCCTAATGCTGCACTCTGGTGGGGAAACTCGGCGAATCGCTCTCTTCATCCCCCAATGCGGTAGAACCCGGCAGTCGTACTCCATGCACGGTGGAGGATAGACCCAGATGGATTACAGACGGTAAATCATACATGAGCACTCCGATTCGTATAACCCAACATTTTTTCTCAATGTCGCTCTGCGTTTTATCTAACAAATTGGCAACATTGCCTTTCTTCCCATTAAATCTATGGAAATGTATCGATACTTGGAGGGGCCGAGTGCTCTGACAAGAATCGATTATTTGGCATAGGTATAAATGGAGGAAATCCGGTGATGCCCAATTGCTGGATCCGCCTCTGCGTTTTATATGCTAAGGAATGAAGGCTTTTCAGAGAGATCATGCTCCGGTATACCTGCATTTCAATAGCAAGTCATGTAATCGGTGCAAGTACACAGCGACGGAAACCCATTCCTGTCTCATGACTTCTCGAGTCTAACCTCCCCAATCGGTCCCTTTCCTTTCTTCCCGTTCATGTCTTATATTCTGCCGAGTTTAAAATGCCAGTCACCGAAATAAAACGCTAATATCTAAGGGTTTAAAATACACCGGGCAGTTTTTCCTTCTTCGCGAGCTCGGAGAAAGAAAAGACGCGGAATCCGGTTCGTAATTTATCGGTGGAAAATGCAGTGCCTCGAGCTTAATTCAAATTGACAGCGTTTTTCAATATAAGGAACTACTATTTTTCAATTTTCAATAAAATCACTTATCTGCACAGTGAAACTATTGGCACGTACATTGTTTCTAGAGTGAGCCAGAAAACTTAGTTCCCTACTGCAAAATATAGTCCATTTGAATGATCAAAACGGAAACGGTGCGCGACAAAAATTCCACGACTGAAAATAAAATAGTTCAAGAAACCACCCCAGGATGAGGACGAAATAATAATCGAAAATAATGCAAGAGAGCTGTCGATTCCTACCGCTTCACTATTCTTTTATCTTCTCCAATTTTTAAAAAGAGACGCGATGGTGTAAAAGTCGCTTCGGTCACGTGAAAGCTCAACTCCACTTCGAGATGTCCACGTCGAGGTGCCCTGCAGTCCGTCCAACTCCATGCTTCCGAGGGATCACGCCGCGAAAATGCAGTCAGGCTCTTTTGAAGCGAGCGACGAATGCACCGGGTAAAAACGGAGCAAGTGCAGTTGCATTATTTTGCGGGAAACTTTCCGTAGCTCCTCTGGCAAAAGCGCGTAACTGCGCTTTGCGATGAGCCCTTCCGCAAGCATAGTTCTCTGCATTCTAGGGCTCATGACAGAAGGAAGTTACGTCCTCGCGACGAAGGGGCGAAGTTATGAGCGGAGAGAGCTGGAATTAATATTCAGGGCGTTGCGTGGCGTGCTATTTCCGAGGAATTTGGAGTTGGCGCCCTCCATAAGACAAATACCGAATAGGTGGCTGGTTAAGATTTCAAAGCTTCGATTTGGGTCACGATGAAATTGAACAGGCGGTTTCTTTGGGTACGTGACGGAGTCTTTTAATTGAGGCAGTCCCGGCTTCAGGAGGCATTCAAATATCCGCGCGCGCGTTGCAAATGCACCGTTTGCGTTCGAGTCCTGTACTGCGGCGTGCCCGGGGGAAAAACCAATCCTCTCGCCCGATTATTTAATCTACGTCGATACGGAAAGACGAGACAAAGCCCTATCTTAGCCATGCACTGTATCGCAATTCGATGTCTCATCGCGCTGCTTTTAACTTTCAATAATCGGCCGGCTGGTCTGCCTGTCAGTTAATTTCATACACATTTCAATGTTGTCAAATTTCCCCTTGCAAATTGGATTTTCATCGAGAGAATCATTCGCATTTCTGACTGAAAATTTGACTGACGCTTCCTCTGATCTCGTGCAAAAATCAGAGCAATTTTGGACAAACATTTCATACGTGCATTCTGGTAAAAACATTTATTAGCTTAGTCAAAGTGGCAACGCTGGAGTGAAGTTACGTCTCTTCGTCCCGGGAAACTACGAAACACATCCAGATAAACTCTCCTTCGCCACCGATCATACTCAGTCCATAACATTTTGCGAGAGATTAAAACACTTGAAGTTGGGTTCCATCCGTGCGATACAACTATTTCAACTCCTTTGTGTTGCATAGTATCAAGCGCATTTGAAGGCGTTTTCAATTGGCAATGCCAACACATTAGATTCATTTTCTTTTTCTGTACACTCGTATTTTCATGTTAATTTTTCAAAGATGAAAATTGCGGCCGATGTCAAAGCACCTCGTTAAAATAAACGCATTGTACCACCACTACTATCTCCTCCTTTTCTTGCTTTCTCTTTTTCTTCGTTTCCCTCTTCTTCTTTGTCTCTTCCTTTCCCCGTCTCAGATTTTTCCTACGCGGACAAGTGCTTTTATGGACGAGCTAGATGCGGCAGTTCCCTATTGCGAATTTTAGTCCGATTCTTTCAAGGTCGTCGTCAGGTGTCTCACTAATGGCTTGGAACAAGCTGCACCTTAGCGCCGTGTCAAAATGCCCGGTCGAGTCCCGGCGAATCGATGCGTCTGTTCTGCTCTCATCTGTCTCCTCGCGATCTTATCGTTTGCTGAGCCCTCTCATCGAAGCGCGGGGCGTGTGTAAGAGAGTCGCTCGACCCGAAGAGTTCTACGAGATAAAGCGAACCGCTTTTGTTGCACTTGAGCGCCCCC
>NW_017547331.1:565072-586208 GCF_001854935.1 Bemisia tabaci | reverse complement strand
GGAACCGACTCGAGGGAACTCAACTTAAACAATCAAGCGTGCTAGATTTCGTAATGAAGTTGAGTGGCTCGGATGTGAGCCAGTAATATGATTAAACATTGTAATTTTGATAGTTTAAAGCCGGAAAGTTTCCCCGGCGGAGGATTCAATTTCGAGAGCGGGTGCGGGCGTCGCCCCCCCCCCCCCCCCCCCCCCCCCNGTGACTCATCCGAGAGCGTTTAAAATAAAGTTTCAATTGTCTTAGATTTTTATCTTTCGCGGTCGTATTTCGCCGCCGCACGGTGGAACGCGAACGAGTCGATCGAAGAAGCCCAATGGATGCCGGATTGCCAACCCTACGGGGACCGCGCTAAGCAGAGAGGAACCAAGCCACATCAGCTACTGCCAAATTTAACCGAGCAATTTAAGTTTTACGTGCGGACGGTTGTGCGGATGTTTAAGCAAATTTTACTAAATTTTCTACATGCTACGAAGCAAATTCCTTAACAATTTCAAAAAACTCCCCATAAACGTTTTTTTGTAAAAAATTAAATTGCCTGGTTCAATTTGGCACCAGATAATGTGGCTAGGATCCTTTCTGCTTGACGAAGTCCAAGTGGAACTACGCTTTGAGCAACTGCCATTCAGGACAAAATGTTTTGGAGTGTTTAACGCATAGAGTGGCGTAAGATTAAAACACGTGAAGTTCGGTTCGTGTGATACAACTATTTTAATTTCTATGTGTTGCACAGTATCATGCGCATTTGAAGGCGTTTTCAAATGGCAATGCCAACTTTGAGTGGACTTGGGTGTGGCAATGATGGCAAAATTTTCTGGAGTATCTAACGCGCCGAATGGCGTGAGATTAAAAGACGTGCAGTTCGATTCTATTCGTGCGATACAACTATTGCGACTCATGTGTGTCGCACAGTATCAAGCGGTTTTGAAGGCGTTTTTTAATCGGAAATGCTAACGTTGAGAAGTCTTGCGTGTGATGATGGGAAAATGTTTTGGAGTGTTTTAGATGTGGGATTTTCCAAAAATTGGCGAGAATCGGAGGAGTTGGACACAATTTGGAAACTGTCAAAGCTTATAACTTTTCTAATACAAACCGTTCAGTTTTTAAAATTGGTCCCATTATTGTTTTCCAGTGAAATTCTCTTTTTAGAGGTACCCCTTAATACTTCGAATTTAACAAGATACGCATCAAAATGTGGAGTTTTAATACAACAAACGTATGTGATTCGATCCACAGTGCGTCGCGTCGTTTCGACTGGGCGTATTTTCTTCCTGGGGCAAACGCCCCCCCCCCTCCTTCGAGGGTCCCGGACGAGCGCGCGGCTGCGTTTCATCTGCATTCGGTGAATTATTTTCGCCACGTTTTCCTCCCGAACCGGAGCGAATATTCTGACTCGGCGGCGGTCGCTCGACTGGTGGATGGCCGATTGCGCATCTTAAGTCGTTAGCATTTTCTTCAGAATTTTCATGACGGAGCTTGGGAAACACGTGCCTCGATTGCGGTGGTCCAAAATTGAATGGACCGCTAGACACGGAAAAAGTTTAAGCATTATAACGTATGATTTCTTCTCAAAATTTCACGACAATTCGTTGTCATTCTTGGCTGACGCTCGAAGCGTGAGTTTACTTATAGCGTTGGCATTGCCAATTAAAAACGCCTTCAAATGCGCTTGGTACCATGCAACACACGGGAGTTGAAATAGTTGTATCGCACGGATGAAACCCAACTTCAAGTGTTTTAATCCCTCGCAACATGTTATGGAGTGAGTCAGATTGATTGCAAAGGAAAGTTTATCTGGGTATGTCTCGTAGTTTCCCAAGACAAAGGAACGTAACTCCATTCCAACGCTGCCACTTCGACTAAGCTTATTAATTTTTTTACCAGAATGCACCTGTGAAAGTTTTGTCCAAAATTGTTCTGATTTTTACATGAGATCAGAGGAAAAGTCATTCAGGAAGCGAGGAAAAAGTAATATATAGGTAATATAGTAATATATATAATAAAGAGATGATAAAATATTAATAAACACTCAGCGTGTCCCCTCACTTCACTCATTTCACTCATAACACATTCACAGCCGAGCTATTCTCGTAAAAAGGATGAATGATGATAGATACGCTCTACGAGTTTTCAAGGGGTTCCAGGCGATTTACCAGCGACTCTGTATGTGAATTATTTGAATCGGAGCGGATCCTAAAAAGCGGCGGAGATGGCTTTGATATTCTCTTAGCTGGTATTCAAACATACGGACCCAATTCAAATGGAGAAACATCCGGCGGGAGCTTGAGACCTCAACGTTTAATTAACCGATCCGTTCCTAGACGGGATAATCGCTGCCGCCGTGCATTTTACCCGGTTTCATCTTGTTTCCGCGGTGCGACGCCACACTCCAGCCCAGCAAACATATGCCACGTTGCCACCGAAATCCAGTGCCAGTCGCCCGACTAATGATTACTTTTTCTCGCCGATCATGGAAAATTCTACGCGTAAAACACTCCAACACATTATACGATAATGCGTGAGTTCACTAAGCGTTGGCATCGCCCATTAAAACCGCCTTCAAATACGCTTGATACCGTGCAACATGCACGAGTCGAAATAGAACTGAGGAAAGAAATGAATTGACAAAAGTCACATCCAAAAATTGCACCATTTAACAGATAATTATATGCTAACCAATGCGCCACCTGATGATTGATGCATTCAGACTGATGAGACTTTTGTCTATTCGTCTCTTTCCCCAGGTCTAGCTGTATCGCACGAAAGGAATCCAACTTCGAGTATTTTAGTCTCTCGCAGCAAGTGACGGTAGTGGTGCAGCAAGCCGGTTTTTGGAAAATTCAACGCGTGAACCACTCCTAACCATTGTGCGATTAGTAGTACATGTTCAGAGCGTGAGTTTACTGCGCGTTGGCATCGCCGATTAAAAACGCTTTCAAATGCACTTGATACCGTGCAACACACATGCGTCGATATAGTTGTGTCGCACGGATGGAACCCAAAACTCTAACAGCATTCCACGTGCAAAACACTCCAAAACATTGTACGATTATGCGTGAGTTGACTGAGCTTTGACATCGCCGATTAAAACGCCTTTAAATACGCTTGATACCGTGCAACATACAGGAGTCGAAATAGTTGTATCGCACGAATGGAATCAAACTTCGAGTGTTTTAATATCTCGCAGCGAGTGATGGAAGTGGTGCAGCAAGCCAATTTTAGGAAAATTCTACGCATGCATCACCCCAAACTATTGAGCGATTGGTGGTACAGGTACATGCTCAAAGCGTGAGTTTACTGCGCGTTGGCATCGCCGATTAAAAACGCCTTCAAATGCACTTGATACCGTGCAACACACAGGCGTCGATATAATTGTATCGCACGCATTTAACCTAAAACTCTCACAGCATTCCACGCTTAAAACACTTCAAAACATTCTTTGATGACATGAAAAAGTTTATCTGATTACATTTGTGATATAAAATTGAGACGGAATTTTGACTTCTGGTTACAATTATTGTGATATAATTTTTCGTCTCGAAATTTCTGTTCGTGTATTTAAAAAAGTGACCGATATTGAAATGCTTTGATTATTCCGATGAAGAACGAATGGGATTGCAATGTCATTAAGACTCCGCAGCTTGTAGCCGTACGATAATTAATTTAAAACAGATGAGTAAAATGAAGTTATGACCTAAAACTTAAGAGGGTGTTACAGCCGCAGGGTTTGGGTTGCCACCAAATCTAGAAAACGAAACCCCCTGACAATTAAAGCTATATCAGATGGTCAAAAAGACATAACTAGAAATAATTTTTGGACAAAATGTGTTGTTCGAAACGTCAAACTCATCCTAGAATACAAATAAAGGCGCTCATCAATTTTTCCTGATATTTCCAGGTTTTCTCTGAATTTTTAAAATACCTGACATTTCCCGACTTTCCCTGACTGAGCAACCCTACTGTTCGCCAGCGTGAAATGCAGTTAGAGTGATTTTCGTCGAGTCCGGCCACGTGACAACCCGGCGTGGATATCTTGATCTTCAGAGACGGGTATTAGGGGCTATAATTGGGGTTGATGGAGGCGATTAGAGATGCAGAAAGCTTACTGTAATTAAATAAAGCTGAGCGCAGTGCTCACCGTCCGGCAGTCTCCGGATCTTGGACTCGTCTTGATTGCGACAGTATTTTTGGGGACGCCCGAGTTGGCTCGGACATTATCGCGAAACGTTGCGGGCATAAAAAGCGACAAGGAGGGAAGGACTACTCGTAGCTGTTAACTTGTTGACTAATGGCGCGTGGTCCCTGCTCTACCCCGACTTCCGACAAAAGTCACCCTTCTGACAAAAAGACCTAAATGCACTCCGCGATGGACATCATCGTCCATAAAACGTAATGCTATCCCGGGCTCATCTCTAAGTGAAGTAACGCCTTTCCGTCAACCGAGCGACGCGATAGAGGAGCTACGGGCGGTAAGATCTTCCGCCCATCTTCACTCGAGCGCAAGGTTGCCAGGTTGAATAGGAATATTGTGCATAGGTTTAAAAGGGAAGAGAGTGGTGATTTTGCAGTGTTATATACTTGGCAACAACGCCCGAGCGAGCTTTATCACGCTGCGGCCGGGGAAGTTGAAGTGTTAACGGGATAAAAAGGTTAAGTAACCGTTTGGATGTATCTCAGAGAGGTGAGCTCTGTGCGTGAGAAGAGTTATGTTCGTTACGTTAAGCTTTGAACACCTAACGATGTGTACTAAAGAGGCTTACTTTTGTGACAACATTATGGTTGAACTTTCAAATCGGTCGGCTGAAAATTATTTACTACGTTGCGTCATTTTAAAGCATGGCTTCTCTTGAGCCATGAATTCTAACGGAAAAGTTTTCACGTTTTGAAAGAATAATCGGTTGGGAATTGTTACAAGTTGAGATTATTTGGACGAATCGATAGATTGATATTTTCTAAGGAATTTTTTATGTTTTTTTGTAAAATTTTTGAAGGGTTTTTAATAATACTGTGAATCATCACTAAAATAAAACAAAAAACTTGTATATTTTAACTGGCGAACATCAATATTTTCAATCTTACCATTTTTTCCAAATTTCTTTTTTCGAGAAAAGTAATTGAAGTGTTTTCATTATTTATAGAGAAAATACTGCTCATTCGCAAAGTCAAATCACAGAAAATCAGTATCAAAAATTGCTGACGTTTTTCGATAAAAATGAGACAAGTGAGATAAAATAAACATTAATCGTGGTAAATGAACATTGATTTTTGGACAAAGACCACAGGTTTTTCTCAATGAACGCTAATTTTTTTTTTTTTTTTTTTTCATTTTATTTATTTATTTTTTGAACAGTCTCTGAGAATACCATTCCAGCAGCCATTCCGATTGGCATAATCCTCGCCTGGAATCGCACATTCTTACGACTCAAAAGTAGCTGAGAGCTAATTCCAAGGCTAATTAACAACAGGGATTGGAAGCGTCGAGCCGGCACGGGGCAGACCATTAAAACTTGGGCAGTGATTCCGTCGGTAACTTTCGGGACCTAAAACCGAAGTTCTTGCATCGAGATTATGGCTAAAAAGCGGGGCGGCCTTCTTCCCGAGCGCACATCACATCCAGCTGACCCCTGCAGCTCTCCACTCGGCCTGCAACGACATTCGCGCCAACTTTTGAAAGCGGAGCTCCCTTGATGGTGCGCGCAGATAAGTGTGGTCGAAAACTAATTTCGTTTTGCGATTGGCCAGAGTTTGCATCGTGCGGATATGTACGTAGCGATTGCTAGATTGTGCACGTAAGATGTATTTATTTTTGGAACTGAGGCGTTATATCTCCAGGACATACATCAACCTAAGAACATGCAGCCTTCAACGAAAGGTATAAAAGTAAAATCAACGGAATATTTGGATGGTTTCACGATAACTGGGATAGTTTTGTCGCCGTAACAGACATCACATTTTTCGGTCATATTTTTAGTTGTAATGATAATCACTCGAATTGTTTTGCATTTATCTATAAAGGGTTACAAATTACAACGCTTTTCAACGATTTATCGCTCTACTTTTCGATTTTAATAAATACATGACCGAAAATGTGCTGTCTGTTAGACTGAATTTTTACCGCGTAACAGACAGCACATTTTCGAAATTTACATAATATTAATTGGAAATTAGAACAATAAATCGTTAGAAAGCATTATAATACGTAACCCTTTCAAGTTTAATGCGAAAAATTTCGAGTAATTATCATTGGTACTAAAAATATGATCGAAAAATGTGTTGTCTGTCATGGCGACAAAATTATTCCAGTTATCGTGAAACCACCCATTTAAACTATATAAAAATTAAATTTTTCCCTTTTTTAACGAGAAGCAAAGATACTTTTCAACTATGTTAAGAGCGATTTGTATGCAAGTGTCAAATCGCGTAAAACCAGTTCAACTTTAAAATTTGAGTAACTGCCTGGACATTTTACAAATTGTCAAAATTAACTGTTAGCCTGAGCCACATGCGTGACGTAACGTAAGCGATTGATTTCTGGGAAGGAAAACTGTGCGTAGAGTAATTTGGTAGCAAAAGTGATCAAAATTTTGGGGGAAAGCTCCGCTCCCATTATATATGATGAAGGTGATGTGGAAAGGACCGAAAACTCGTAAAAATTATAATTCCGAAATTATGGAAACGGCCCAATTCTGGGATGTATAAGACCTCTATGATGAAGGGATAATGTGTCAACAACTTACCAACTTAGAGATACGTGCATTTATTGATAAACATATAAAGGAACTCACCTGAAACAAGAGAATCAAAAATTACACCATTAGAAAACAAGCATAAAACGTTGGAATAAGGCTTTCAAAGTCATATTGGTAAATTAGCAAGAAAAGGACAATCAAAACACCCTGTTTCAATAAAAGTTTAAAAAATTGAAGCGTCTCCCTAGAGTTTGATAAAATATGCGATTCAAGTTTTTTATGAGATATTGCCCATTTTCCTCTATGAAGTTGTTCTTTTCCCCTCAAATCATATGATGATATCATCCTTACAATTCTCTGAAAATTGCCTAGTTCCGAAAAGAGACCTATGCTAGGATTAAAAGTATGTATAATCGATGTTGGTTCCTTCGAAACATGAATGGTGGTGCAGAAGTGCAGTTTATCATCAGAAGTTTTGTCATTTTTTGAGAGGCTCTCGGAAAAACGTTCCCTGTTCGGTTGACACGGTAAACAGTGATGATTTATGGCTATTATCGGGGATGTCGAGGTGAACACTGTTTGCCGTCCGTAGAAACTTTTCCCTCTTCCCTTTTGATGTGCAAAAAATATCAAAATAGCAAGAACATAAAATAAAATAAATTGAGAGCTTGTGGCGGTCATTGGGCGTGTTTAAATTATTTATGAGATCAAACACGATCATTTCTTGCTGAAACATCGATGCATGATGGAAGACGCAAAATGATGGACGTAAAGTTTCGAACAGAAAACGGTGTTCTCTTCCCCCTCCCCCTGTTTATTTGGTTATCGTACAACGATTGGTGATGAATTTAGTCCGACCAACCGAAAAATGGACGAATTTCTATCAAACGGAACTATGTGCATTATGACGTGAGCCCTGTTATACACATATTCTTGAGGGTATCAGGGGTCATGTCCTAATGCACGTAGTTCCATTGGGCATAAATGCGTTCAACTAAGGATTATAACGGGTCAAATACCGTATTAAGTTCTACTATAAACGAAATGTGAAAATCGATATCTAAAGTGCAAAACCAGGTATTTCCATTGCAGTGTTTCAAAATTTCCGTTCATATAATAATTTTTCGAAGAGAAACAAGTCAATTTTACGGACAGAATATTCTGCTAGTGAGAAGGAAAATCGAGGACGTTTCATTTGCAAGAAATTGCGTTGACTAGTTTTCCCAAGAAAAAATTGAGTATGTCAGGGAGTCTGCAGCATCGTAAACGGAGATACGTGGTTTCGAACTTGGGCCGTCGAAATGACTCTACACGGCCAGTCTAAAATTTCGACGAAACAAGAGAATTTAAGATCTGATGGAAAAATTATTTGGATTTTTTTTAGTATTAACGGTGAACTAATATTTACTGACTTCCGAAAACTTGTCGCACTATTAAAAAAATTAAGGCAAAAATAAAATTCGTTTCGGAGACTTTTTTAAGCACCCTATAACTGTAAAAATTTGCAGCCCCCCCCCCTCAAAAAAAAAACAAAAAAATACGTACATCTGTCCTTTGAGGTCAGGAATTGACTGGAAAAAAAACACGCGCTGAAAGGCTGGAACTGAGGTTGGGCTGGCGTGGGGAAAATTCAAACAGATAGCGGTATGATTCGCCGGTCGGTGGACACGGACCCGGATTTTCGGTCTTGTTCCCGGCAAAAAACCAGAGATGAAGGACTATTATCGGAGTGCACAGTTGCCAGTTCGCACACGAAACTTCGGATTTACGTCAGGGGTTTCAGCGTACCGCACAGTGAAACGAGCTGTCCCAGAAAAAGTAGAACATGACATTTTTCACTTGACACTGAAACTTCCAATGTTTATTCTGCCAAGCTAAGGGAAACGCCGTATAAACATTCGCGAGTTGCAAATTTCTTGCAATAAAACGTTCATTTTTGAGGAAAGCTATGAATATTTTTCCTTGAGATATTCAGGAACTGTGATTAAAATTGCAAACAAAATTACCTGAAAAAGTGAAAGAAAAATATTTAGGAATTTTCCCGAAAATGCGTAATTTACCAAAGGAAATTTAGTAATGCCTGCAGGTTTATACGGCGATCATGACGATCGGGGAAATCATGACGTCATTTTGTTGTTTTTACGTGTCAAAGGGTAGAGACGCACGTCACAAAAGCGTTACGAGGGGGAAAGTAGGGGGTCAAAAATGCCGAAAAAGTGTGTTCGTGCACTGGAAGAAAAAGACATTGGATCAAGAGTCCAGACTCTTGAAAACATTTACAAGAAAAAATATTCTTGATTCAATTGGATTTTTGCTTGAATCAAAACGACATCCGCTTAAATTAGGAGGTTCGTTTCTTGATTTAAGCTAGATTCTGATTGAATCAAGAGTACTTTTTCTTGTCGATGTTTTTAAGAGTCTAGACTCTAGATCCAATGTGTTTTTTATTTTTCCAGTGTAATTTAGGGACGGCCATGTTTAGGAGAAAGGCGCTGTTTAAGGAACGATTATGAATACAAATACGGCCGATAAGCTTTAAAAATTTCGTAATTTTGTCCAATTCTCCGATTATATCGTTCCCTTGTGCGACGGGACGAGGGATTCGGGTCCCGGCGAGCGACAAGGCGCAGCGCAGCGATCGGCTTGTAATTACGGGCGTATTGCTCGGCGCTGTCAGCGCGGCGGCGTTTTTTACGTCAGACGGGCGTAATTAAAAAGGCCCCCGCCCGCCCACGCACAGGGATAAAAGTCCCTAATGAGCCGGGACTTAGCGGGGATTCTCTATTGCGGGAGGCGGGGATCCCCGTTGTCGAATCGGACTACATTTTCCAATTAGGAACTACAATTCCTGGCTCACTACCACACCAACTTCACTACCACACAAAGGATTGTGGATTGTGGAATGGGAATTCTGTAAAAAAAAAAAAAAAAATTGGGCTCAATACTGCCGTGCTAAGGAAAAACGCCGTATGAACCTTCATGCATTACCAATTTTCCTTGGATAAATCACGAATTTCCTACTAAACCTATGAATATATTTCCTCTAATTTTGCAGATAATTTTGCCCGCGATTTCAACTCAAGATCCTGAAAATTTCAAGGAAAATTGCTCATACATTTTCTCAATAATAAACATTTTATCGAAGGAAATCTGGCAACTCTCGAATGTTCATACGGCGTTCTTCCTTCGCACGACAGAATACGTCGTCACCCCCACGAATGAACGTAACTACATTTCCATGTTGCCGAATTTCCCCTCGCAAATTGCATATTAAGCAGGAGAATCTCAGGCATTTCTGACTCGAAATTTCACTGATTTTTCTTCTAAACTCTTGCAAAAATGAGACAATTTTTGGGCAAATTTGATTGGTACATTCTTGTAAATAATTGAATCATTTGAGCCAATTTTGCAACGTTGGAATAAAGTTACGTTCCTTCGTCCGGGAAACGACGAATAACGTTCAAAAAGATGAACTTCTCATTTGAGAAAGGAAATATGCCAGAGTCAAAATCAATTTCCTTGGGTTTATCCTTTACTTTTCCTCGAACTTTCATTCCCGGGGTTTTATCGGTTTTTTTCGGTGGTGAAAACCGTGAATGTTGGTACCATATTGGTCAATTTTTTTTCCTCAGTTGGTGCCATGTTTCCTTGACCTTTACGATCGCTTAAAGCGAGGTAGCTATTCTGCCAATTTGGGAGGCGTGAATGAACGGCTATCGGTATTTCCCCATTTGAGGCTATGGTAAAGAATCGATTAGTAAGGTGTTCGCTGCGAACACCCGAAATATCGATCCTTTTCCATGCGATCAGATGGCAGATCAATCAATGTATCACAGAGCACGCTACGCCGCTAAAACTGCCAAGCTAAGGAAGAACGTCATCTGAGCATTCGTGTGTTACAAAATTTTCTCAGATAAAAGATAATTATAGAAAAAATGTATGCATATTTTTCCTTGTAATTTACAAACACTTCAGATTACCCTGCACACAAAATCGTCTAAAAAATTGGGAGAAAAATATTCACGAGTATCCCGATAAATTTTCATTTCATGACGGGAAATTTGGCATCGCCTGAAAGTTAATGCGGCGTTTTTCCTTAGCACGGCAGTATGAAGATCCATTCTCCTGCCAAAGAGCGAATTACTTGTTTTCTGGACAATTTTCGACAGAGCTCTGGGCAATCTAGACTCTCTTCAATATCAATTTATGCTTCCATTGTTGGTTTTCGGTATCATGAATGCAAATTGCAACTCTCTCTGAGTGAGCATAGTCTGTTACGTCATCAAGCGCGGGGCGGAAACCGATCCTTCAACCTCGGGGCCGATCCAGCGTCGAGCGTCCACTTCCGCGGTTTTTTCTTGAGGAGTTTTAATGGTATTCGAGTGTTTCCCAAATAGCCCCATCAGTTCAGTGGTTTCTTCTTTCCCAACGCTCTGAGACTACACGGCTTGATTCCACTTAAAGGTACCAATAAGATTAGGAAAATGAATAGAATGCAAGGAACCAATCAGAAACGAGAAAATTCATTAAAAAAAAAAAAAAAAAAAAAAAAAAAAAAAAAAAAAACAATCGGGCTCCTTACTAAGACCCGAAGATACATTGAGAAGCTACGTTCGGAGGCTTCAACGTAGACCAGTGGCGTGGAGTGCTTTGCGATGTATCGATTGATCTGCCTTTTAAACCTACGGAAAAGAATCGATGGACAGGATGTTCGTAACGAACACCTTAATAACCGATTCTTAACTATAGCTTCAAATGGGGAAATATCGATAATCGATCGTTCACGCCTCGCCGCTGACGTAGACCAGATCGAACGACGGAAGAACCACTAAATTGGACTGCATTTTGCAATCAGGAGCCACATTTTCTGTTAAAAAAAGCAAATGCATGCCGTAAGTTTCCCTATGCAGATAGATGCGTGTAAGGGGGAACCTGAAATTGTGGTTCCTAATTGAAAAATATAGTCCAATTAATATGGAATTTTCCAGATTTTGACATTTATTTTGTCACCATTGAAATTATGCGGGGTGTTTCCTAAAGATTGTGCATTAATAATCCGATGGTGCCACTTATAATCTTCCAGGTTTTACATATTATATTGGCGAAGATACATTAAATTGTAAAGCTTCCGCTTGGTGAGCTCATCCATGAAATCAACTATCTGCATAGGGAAACTTACGGAACATACGCTGCTTCTAAAGCAAGGCAGGTGAAATTGGAAAATAGAGTCCAACTGTGCGACGACGGGTGAGGGGTGCGCGGCGTGCGCGAATGCTGGGAGGAGAATCCGATTGGCGCTTCCTCTTTATGAATTTGGCAAAGGCTCATGTTCACCGCCATGCGATTATTTCCACGCTCAGATGAGGAGGGCCAAAGCGCCAAAGCTCCTAGACTACCCAGAATAATGACCTGCCTTTTGCAAGCGCGCCCACCAACGCAGTCGGCTTAAAGAATAACGTCGTATGAGTCTTGAAACCTTGCCAAATTTCCTTCGATAAAACATAAATACTTAGGGAAACTTATAGAAATTTAATTCCCGATTTTTCAGAGGGTTTCATTCGTAACTTAATCTACGATATTCGAGAATTATAAAGAAAAATATCCGTAACCACTCTCAAAAATGAATGTTTTATAGGGGAAAATTTGACAACAAACAGATGTTCATAGGGCATTTTTCCTTCCGCCCTCCTCCATTTCACTGAGTTCGATAAAAAATCTTGATTGCAAATTTTAATCCGATGGACCAAGGTGCGAATTTAAGCATTCTGATACGAATTTCTTGATCAATATTTCAATTCGATCACGATTCGCTTGATTTAACGTTTGTACTTGACATTGGTTACGAGAGAATTTAATGTCTTGCTCACAAATAGAGGCTACTCAAATCAAATCGCGCACTACAACGGTTTTCGCAGTTAGCGTTGGCATTGCCAATTGAAAACGCCTTCAAAAGCGCTTGATACTGTGCAACACACAGGAGTTTAGATATTTGTATCCCACGAATGGAACCCAACTTTTGTTGACTTGAAGCCCAACAAGTGTTTTGATCACAAGTTTCTTCTTTGAAACACATAGAACACGATTCGCGGAACGAAAATTACTGAATCAAATCTTAGTTAAGATATTAACGCTTTTATTAATATAGATTGGTAACGAAATCATTTAATTTCCCGTTCACAAAAAAACTTGAGTTCTTGAAACTAATCGCGCACAAAAACAGTTTTGGCTGGCTCCTTCAGCGTTGTTCCTTCCCCATCCTGTTTTTTCAAAGCGTAAAATGCTTACTAAAGCTGAGCTAAAGCACAAAGATTGAAGTTGTCATTTTTTCATATCGAAGAGATTGTCATGGTACACGTTTGTCTGCGATTTAACTCGAGTTGATCATTGTTTTTTTCCATGAGCGGAAATTTTGAATTTTATACATAAAAAAGGGATTATCTTGGATAGTTGCTCATTTCAGCAATTGCCATTACGAGAGTCGTTTTTCACGTTAGTGAGCCACTGCATATAGATCTTCCCTCAGAACATTCAAGGTAGATAATATGCCTTGTTTACTTGCTCCATCCAATTTAGTATCACACGCTGCAAACAAGTAAAAAATAAGAACAAGAAACAATGGATGTCTTTTTCTTGGCAGAAACTACTCTTTCCTCTCAGCTCTCTCAAGACGGGGGCAGCGTGATAAATAAAACCGGAGGTTTTTTCATTAGGCTTTGTGTTCGCTGCTTGCTCTCCCACCCGGGGGGAGGGGGGGGGGCGGCTTTCCTCGGAAACAAAGTCACACGCGAGTTCCTTACAGTTGCTGTAATAATAAAGGTGTTTGAGTTCCCGTTCGAGCAAATATGAAATTGAAAACAGACTTTGCATCTGGGGGCTGGACGGAGGACGGGGGAGGGGGGAGAACAGTCGCGAATTCAACGCGATTATTTGCGTTGCGTTCTGTCTCCTGTCGCTGGCTCGCTCACCTCCGCGATGCTAATCCCGAAATTTAAACTCATCTACCATAATATTTTAGGCAAATCCGCTTACCTGCCTGCTGCAACGATTAATTTTCCGCGCACCAGAGCGCGCTCGAGTCGCATTTTTTTAATCTTTCGACTTCTCTCGGACCGTGAAGTAATATTCGTGAACAGGCCCTTAGCGCGGTAAATTGATTCGACTGTCAGAGGGTCTTGCGAAATTAAATAGCTTCATCAACTTGAGAAAAATAACTTAGTCGGCCCTCGTTTATGGTACCTTTTTATTTCTCTCGTCTGTTTCTGCCCCCGCCCCTTCTCCACAGAGGGATTTGGATGATATCAAGCATGGGGACGGATCTGCAATTCTGCATTGGAATTTTTCAAAAGGTACCTGTGTAATTTAAGAATGAGGTTGGCTTAAATTCAGTCGCATGCGGGCTGGTATTACTATGCTTAAATACTTGGGAAAATTGGACTGCGTTTTGGACTTGCTAAGCTGCGTTAGCAGTTTTCCATAAATTTCACCGATATGAGAAATTGTAGAAAAATAGATTTAAAGGTGAAAACATATGCCACTTTGTGACGTCAGGAGGCGAAATATCCGATTTAAATACATGTATTTCAGCAGATTAGGTCATTTGGTGACATCTCTTCTAATAACTGATTCTTGTGGTTACCAGGGATATTCTCATGCTCAGTTCACTCAGTAGTGTCTTGTATCTCCTTAAACCTGAAATCCCCAAAAAGTATCTTGTACCTCCTTCAACCTGAAATCCCCAAAACGTATCTTGTATCTTCTCAAACCTGAAATCCCCAAAATTTCAGACACCTGCAAATTCTACATTTCCTCTCGCCGCAGAAAATTTTAATTGAGCATATGAGGCCTTATAAGTAACAATGGTGGATGTGAAAAATTACCTTTTCGAAACACGCTTAAAAAACTGTTTTGTTCACACAAAAATTTAATATATATGGCTCTGGCATAATGTACAGATCTCGAAGATCACATCTCAAGTATTTTCTCAAAATTTTCTCGACGCCAAAGCAGTTTTTTGAATGTGTTTCGAAAAGGTAATTTTTCACATCCGCCGTTGTACATATAAGTCCTCATATACGTTGGGATAAACTCCCTGTAACTGGCACTAAAGTGAGACCAACACGCCCTCGTTGAAACAGAGCTTGTAATTGCATCGTAATTCGTAGTTGCTCCATCCGCACTAATACATAGCAATTTACCTGGGAAGCCGAATGCGGATCCATCTGCTTTGTGGCGCCTCCTTTGGTCTTTCGCCTTCTCAACGTATTTGCATCTGAAAGCTTACGTTTCCCTTTCGATTTCCAACTCGTCGCTCCTCTCGCGTAAGGGCCATTTCCACGTGAGCCTTGGAAGACGTAGAGTCATACGGGGAATAGGGTTCACGTGGGAACTGCGATACGCCCTTACGTGAGACGAGCGAGGAACTGGGGCCCCCACGAGCGGGTGTCTCTAATTATAATATCCTTCGTAACTCCGATCCGATAGCTACTGCTCTTGGCAGGTATGGAGATCCTTGCGGATAAACTTCCTCAGCGTGTGCAGGACAACCTGAGGGAAAACCACGTATGAGCCTTCCACAGTTGCCGAATTTCTCCAAGGAAAACATTCATTTTTCACAAAAGTCATGCAAATTTTGGAAAACGGGGATATCGATAGGGGCCGTTTACAGGCCCGCACTGGAATGCCTCAACTCTACGATGCACTACAAGACAAGTTACGATTTCCAGCATTCTGATACATGTTTCGTAACAAAAATTTCACGCAGAACACGATGCGCCCAACTAAAATTATACCGTAATCAACTCCTTACAAAGATATTTAATGATTCCTGATGCGTGAATTCAATCCTTCCGCTCATGAAAACTCAATGCTCTACGTGATTCACATCGCGCGTTAAACGTTATCGTGACAGTCTCTGCGATATAAACATCTGGCAACCTCAATCTTGACGCTTTGGCTCAGCTATAGCAAAGTGCTAATAGGTTGAACAACAAATGGTGGGAAATGAACATTGCTCGATTGAGAAGCTTGCTGAAACCGTTGTAGTGCGCGATTTGACTCAAGTCGAGCTTTGAGTTTCTTGTGAGCGGGCAGTTCAAATTCCTCGTAACCAATGTAAAATAAAAACGTTAATATCTTCGTTAGGAGTGGATTTCAGTAATTTTCGTTGTGCGAATCGTGTTTTACGTGAAATTCTGGTTAAGAAATATGTATCAGATTGCTTAAATTTGTACCTTGCCTAGTGGTCCATTTACGATAAAGCACACAAACATAGCCCGAATATACGAATAAATAAGGATGGAATTAAAACATAGGTAAACAAGGCTAAAACATTAAACTAAGAAGCAGGACGTTTCGAGCTGTTACCAGGTCATTTTCAGCTGCAAAAAACACAACAAAATAAATAAGTGCGTGGCAACCTGAAAATGTTTTATTATAACACAATTTTTTGTCTATTTTTTGTGTTTTTTGCAGCTGATAATGAGCTGGTAACAACTTGAAACGTCCTGGTTTTTAGTGTTTTTAATGTTTTAGCCTCGTTTACCCATGTTATAATTCCATCTTTATTTACTCTACGATATATTACTCATTGAAGGTTTACATTTTATGGAACGCGTCATGATTTGGCCATAATCGGATCTAATAATGGCCAAACTATGGGTCTAAAAGCAGATCTTGGCGAAAAACGCGAGCTTTCTGAGTACATGGTCGGATGCCGGAGAATCATTCTGTTCAAATTCGAAAATTCGCATTTAATTGAGATAAATTTTGGAACGCCTACAGTGTAAATGGCGTTATTTTTTAGCATGGCAGCATGCCTCTAAGCTTCTGGATGAAGCCGATTGCTTGTGGCTAATATTAACTAACTCACTGTGCGAATTGAAGTTGAGTAAATAGGTCGTGTACGCTGGTTGTGAAATCGCGTTTTAACGAGTGAGTCCTGTAAATTGGCCAAAACTAATCAACGCTTCCGCGTTAACGCTGCTGGGATACCGATGGTAGGGCCTGTAGAATATTGGGTTTCAGCCACGTGCTGAGACCAGTGTTCTAAACCCGCAGGCGCCATTACGCCAAATGCTCCCGAAAAATCGGTCGTGGCCCCTCAAAAATGAAAAAAATCGGACCCAATTATATCCAAATCAGTTACTTCTGGGAGTTGCTGCTTAGTTGTAGATCCTATGGGGCCTTCCAAGGTAAAAACGACTAAAAATACGACCGTGAATCAAATCGGTGCAAGTTGAAAAACTTGTAAGGTTTTAACGCGTGTTTTGTTGCTTGATCCCTGTAATTTCGGTGACAATGACGACCGTAGGACTAAACGGAATCGCAATTGCGGGCCGACGGTAATACCTGCGCCGCTTTCTCCCAGCCGAGTCTTAATTAGAGACAGTTTAAGATTCCGCAGGGAGCGCCCCCCCCCCCCTCAGGTTCCCCATCAGAGTTGGTGCGAAAACGAAAGGTAGTTCCGGAGCCCCTCCTGAATCGGGCGCCTCGACTCGAGTTTCGAAACGCCTATTTCGTATTCAGAACAAGCTCAAAAACACAATTAAAACGAGGCAAACTAACGTTTGTGACTACTGCAATCTGCGTTGCGAAATTTTGGGAGGATGTTCCGGATTTCAACCGGAAACGAAGGAATGGATACTGGCCGGAGACGAAAGATTTTAGAGACACCGCGCGAACAATCTAAGAAATGTAATTGGGTTTTTACGACTTTCCTTTTTTGCGGCGTTTTACGAGGGTGATAGACAATTTCGTCTCATTTTTCCTACTTTTCGCTCTATTTTGTAAGACGTCACCAGGGGGTACTAATAACAAATTTTTTTCGATGATGGACGCCAATTGAATTTGAAAGAATGCGTAAGGTGATTTGTCTCAGTTTCTGTACCTTTTTCAGTACCTCCAATTGACGAAATTCAAAAAATGTCAAAAATTTGAATTTCTCGCTCAAATTGCAACAAAAATGTAAGACATTCAGGACCTTCTATTGGAATTTCAGCAATTTTTTAGTACTTCCGGGCTGCTCTTAAAAAATTAGTACTATTTCCGGACTTTCCAGAAATTCCGGACTTGCAGACAACTTGATGCCGGAAACCGTGACGAATCACCTGAAACTTTCTGCACCATTGATACTGTTTTTTAGCACTTGGATGCATATAATCTTTCCCTGCCCACTCTCCCTTCAAAATAAATAAATAAAATAAATGAAAGAATGGAAAAAACAATAAAATTTGCTCTCACGCTGATAACCATTCTGCTTTTCACCGAACCGAATCCGCTCGAGGGCGAACAAAAGCAGAGTTTACCAGTGGAGGGAAAAATCTAAAAAAAAGAAGAAAAACACTTCCCTAATGTCTCATTAGTCAGCGGAAACGTGCGTTCCAGAAAAGTTAAAAAACGTTCTTAATTGATGCCTTCCCGCTACACGCTCGGAGGACGGGGGAAACGAAAGGGTGGAAAGTGAGCTCACCGTGAAAGCGATCATCAAATATTTGATAGCCAGGCGAGGAATCCCCAGTTTCAAAACTCTGGAGCGAATAAAAAAATGAAACTCCCCGTGAAAACTGACACCAACTTTTCGAGCGCATCTAGGATCCGCGTTGCCAAATGAAGCTTAAAATCCCATTGCTAGGTGTGTTTCACGTGCACGACTTGGCAAACGTGCTCGGCATGCATATTTAAAAGTCTGCGACGGTCTGCTCTTTTGAGGCATCGCGTCGGGACGGGAGAAAGTATGCAAATAGTCGTCAGGCGGTTACACGTTCGTCCGGAATCCGGGCAAATAATTCCGGATGCGTCGGGCGTCGCGCGTCACCGCCAGGGGGCGTTGCGCGCACCCAGCGCACGTGTTTCGCGTTGCACCGAGTACGAGCTGATCAGATATCCGCATCACCATCGCAGACCGTGTAATTGACTTGTCGCTAAGACGAGTAAAGAAATGAGATGAGATTGCAAAATTGCGTGAGGATAAAGGAACTTATAAAGTTTAAATTCATACGCAGATGAGACAACACAAGAATTAGATAGAAGCAAGTGTGGTTTATACAAGTTTAGTTAACAAGTGTAGGGCAACTGTGGATATCCCATTCCTAGCCCTGGTACAGAGAATTGTAATCCGTGAATTTTGGAAAATTCGACAAGTAAAATATTCCAATCCAGAACGTTATGTCATTATCAGTAGACGATCATAACGCGAGTCCACTAAGCGGTGGCATTGCCAATTGACAACGCCTTCAAATGCGCTTGATACTGTGCAACACAAAGAAGTTGGAATGGTCGCATCACACGAACCGAATTTCATGAATTTTAATCTTACGCCACTCTACGCGTTAAACACTCCAAAACATACATATTCCAATCTAGAACGTTATATCATTATCAATGGACGCCACGCTCATAACGCGAGTCCACTCAACGGTGGCACTGCCGATTAAAAACGCCTTCAAATGCGCTTGATACTATGCAACGCACGGGAGTCGAAATAGTTGTATCGCACTAATGGAACACAACAACGGTGTGACAATCTCATGCCGCACCACTAATGTTGAAGTAGTTATATTTGGTCGCAGAAAACAGTACGTTTGTGATAGAATATTGTGACCCAGTTGTGACAACTGGTCACGATGCCAGCTTTGGCAATAAAACAGGGTATTTTACATGTGTTTAAATGGGCGAAAACAGATGATATTTCAGCACTATCTTTCAACAATGTGTCGTAACATTGGCAGGTTTCGGTCTCACTCGCTTCGCGATAGCCGATTGAGTGCCTCTCTTCCTTGCCCGTTATCTGGCACGAACATCGACGAACGAATCAATTCTGAAAGGAAAAACGTCCACTTCCGGATAAACCCTCAACCATATAAGAATACCGACTTTGTGGGGCTCATCTAGAAAAATGGACGAGTTCCCCAAAAAAAAGGAGGCACTTACAAAAGGGGAGCATGTTCATTTTCTGGAAGAGACCTTAGCTACATAAGAATATTAACTTTTCGGGGCTCATCTTAAAGAAGGGCAAGTTCCATTTTGTTCAGAACTCGTTTCGACGGATACACTGTTCGTCGAGGCCCTGTCTGTTCAGTTTATCGTCGTGTTTCCGGAGCTGAAATTACATTTTGACTGCATTTTGCAATAAGGAACTATTATTTTCGACTAATTTCAGAAAAGTCGCGTGTACCTTTAGTTTCTCTACGCGAATACGTACTTTTATCGAAAATCGAAAAATAGTAGTTCCTTATGTTGGAAAACGTAGTCTCTTTGAATTAAGCTCGGGGCGCTGCATTTTCCACCGATAAATTACGAACCGAATTCCGCGTCTTTTCTTCCTCCGAGCTCGCGAAGCAGGAAAAACTGTCCGGTATATTTTAAACCCTTGGATATCAGCGTTTTGTTTCGGTGACTGGCATTTTAAACTCGGCAGAATATGAGACACGAACGGGAAGAAAGGAACCGATTGGGGACGTTAGACTCGAGAAGTCATGAGACAGGAATGCGTTTCCAGCGCTATGTACTTGCACCGATTACATGACTTGCTATTGAAATGCAGGTATACCGGAGCATGATCTCTCTGAAACGCCTTCATTCTTTGGCATAGGCAACGCAGGCACCCGTTAAGCACTCTGAGGAAAAATGTTCCATTATACCAATCCGAGTGCGGTGTTGTATATAATCCGCAAAATTCGGTTCATGTAACTGTACACTGTAGAATGTTTTTGTTTTCTGACGAAAATATATTCTCAAAATTTTACGGAATCATTTTTGAGTGGAGAAAAATTATTGATAATTTTTTAAAGAATGAGTTATCTGCCTACAATAAATAAATATAAAAAAAAAAAAAAAACAAGCAGTGAACTCCAACACAATGTGTTGATAAGGCGCGTCATTAACTCGCACATATCAACCCCTTTAGTTTTCATTTACAGAGATTTCAAAATAGGCAAACAGCATAAAAAGAGAATTCACGATCCAACACTGCGAGGTCAAAGACGCACCTTGACGAGACCGTGTATTGTGAAAGTAGAAAGCTATTCGATCGAATTTAAGTTTTTTGATCTGCCTCAAGCAAAATCTTATCAGATTCTTGAAGAAAAGTGCTACGGAATAATTTAAGCGAAGAAAGGAAAAATTCTGTCGAACTCCTAGAAGATAAAGTCGATTTAAAGGTATTTTGGGGCTAAAATACCCAAATCACCGGTAGTAAAAATCCCGTTATATTATTGAAAAGAAATTGACTCGATATAAATGCAATTGCATTAAATACGTCTTGATTTTGTTATTTTAAACGTCTTTCCATGCAAAGAAGTTCAACCATGTCGTTGCTTTATTCATTCATGAATTGAAAGTAAGCAATCTACATCCCGAAAATCTACTGATTTGCCGTAAAAAATTGCAGAAACTTGATATACCAGGTCGATGCACCCACTCGTTGAATTTACCAACCAATTTTGTGAGTGCA
>NW_017547331.1:536022-564952 GCF_001854935.1 Bemisia tabaci | reverse complement strand
TTTTTTAAAAAAAACCAAGAAACGTAGACTCTTGGTATTCATTACACATAAACTAGCGAGCCCCAGAATGAGAAACAAATTTTAATCATTATTATTGACGGATTAGTAAACTTTTTACACGCTTTGGAAAATCTCAGAAGTTCGCGGTAGTCACTTTTCGGTAAGGAACTAGGGAACTCGGTTATTGTATCGAGGGGGGGGGTCGAAACGATCGCAAATTCGGTATACTACGTATACGCGCCAAAAAATGAAATATGAGCGGAGATTTTCAAAACGCATTGGAAGTGCGCCTTCTTT
Organism: Bemisia tabaci; assembly: GCF_001854935.1. Lineage (NCBI taxonomy): Eukaryota > Metazoa > Arthropoda > Insecta > Hemiptera > Aleyrodidae > Bemisia > Bemisia tabaci. The sequence goes on along the minus strand of NW_017547331.1, from coordinate 564,655 downwards.
TACTTGGACTATCGAAATGCTCAAAAAAGTGGTTACGAGGAAGCAATATCGATGAAAAAACTGCGAAACCACGTAACTCCGTTTGCGACGTCGCAGGTTTCTTGTTACAATTTATGTTTTCTTTTGAAAACCAGTCATCGCAATTTCTAGAGAACGTTTAAAATTTTTCTTCTCTGTCAGCGAAATATTCTATATAAATTTCAGGCTATAAAGTTGGCGTGTTTCTCTTCGAAGAAGTAATGGAACGCCGCGATGGAGATACGTGATTTCGCACTTGAGCCGTCGATATGCATTGTATTCAGAATAGATCGAGGATCTCTCGTCACTCCTGGAAAAGGGTGGGAACCGGGAGTCTAGGAGAGGGAGGAGGGGGCGTTATTCGTTGAGCCCTTACTCAACGACCCATCGCGATGGCTACAGAACGGGAGGCTTTTGCCTCTGGTGACCTCAACTTGGAAGCAGGATGACCGCATTAAAGCCCGAATTCGACTCCATGGGATGGGAAGCCCTTCCGTCCCGGCGACTGCACTCGGGTCTCCATATTTCGCTATTTAACTCGAGGGACCGGTAGTTACCGGTAACTGTATTAATGCCGTTGTTGGATTAAATGGAATTATAAAAGCGGCCTCGCTGTTGCAACGTGTACGCTCCAACACGCCCCTCGCCGTGGAAGCCAGTTCGTCGCCTCACCGGTGATAACAGCGGGCTGAGCGTTGAAATGGACAGACGAAGCTATCGACAAAAAGGACACTGAGAAAATGAGGAGATTCTATTGGTGGAAACGAGTGGTTGCAATGGACAAAGGAGGTAAGTTATAGACTACCTAACGGCACCTCCACGAAGAACTCTGTAGTTAGTCAATCGTTTTCCATTAAAAATGTGTATCTGTCGAAGGCAAATACTTAAATCAGGCATTTTGTCAAATGCCCAGGCAAATAGTCAAATATTATTACTTAGATTGACAGATGCATTTTTAACCTTAATTTCGGACAAAATAATTCGTTGCTAAAAAAGAATTCTCCGTAAAAATATGCAGCGTACAATAGTATTTTAAACGATTTTAAGATCCTGAATGCACATTTCTCATGAAATTTTCAGCACGTCATAAAAAACGTAGAATTTTCAAACTTTCCAAAGGCAAGTAAACAGGAAGGAACAAGGAGAGTTCGCGGATTTTAAGAATTATTCCTCTCAAAATATTGAAAACCCGTGAACCCCTCGCCATTTTACAGCACCGGCCTGGGCATTTAATAAAATCCCTGATTTAACTAATTCACTGGAAAAAAAACGCATTGGATCTAGAGTCAAGACTCTTGAAAACCTTGACGAGAAAAAGGACTATTAATTCAGTCAGATTTAAGCTTAAATCAAAAGGAAGTCCGCTCAAATTAAGAGGCTGGGTTCTTGATTTAAGCTTAAATCTGATTGAATCGAGAGTATATATTATTGTCGATGTTTTTAAGAGTCTGGACTCTAGATCCAATGTGTTTTTTTTCCAGTGTTGCCTTCGATATATCTACACTAAGCATAAGCGGGAAAATTTGTAACTGAGGAGTTGTATTGTGAGCGGGGTGGGTGCCACTTGGCAGCAGGGGTGGGGGGCCTCACGGCTGCATTCCGCATTGTTCCGCGGCTTCGGTGCTCGGGTCCTTTCGGGAACTTTTATGGACACAGCCCCGCGGGTTAGCGCTAAGGGCCCGAATACCGACTCCCTCACACGAGCTCAACAACTTCCAACGCGGCCCGGTTCCGGCTCCGACCGACCGAGCAGATTTAATTAATTATTCTCTGCAATCTCGGTTGCCCCCTCGTCCCCCGATCACACATCCACCCCTTCCACCCGCCCGTTTTTCCCGGCCACCTGGCAACCCTGTAAATTACAGCCCAGATTACAGCGTCTACCGACTATATCTTCATTAGGTTCCGCGCTTCTGTATCAGAATCATCCGGTTGAATACCTTGACAGGGGAAAAAAGGTTTGGAGATGACAGCATGACAGGCCCTTGAAAGCTTCTCCGCGAAGTTTTCCTCCAGGGGCTCAAGTATTAAATGACGGGGGTTTTTTTCTGTTTCAGTGGGAGTTTCAACGCCCTCCCTGCCTCATACTATACACTACGCAAGAAAGTTCAGCCGGACAGTGTTTTATCAACCGTGCTAACCGTACTGCAAAGTGAAAAATGTCTCTGTTTATAGTTACTTGGTGTTACTTTAAGCTACTTTTTTTAGATCAGATCGCAACGAAAAAGACTTGGTTGGACTCAGTAGACATAACTTGCTTACTAACTTACTTACTCATTTTTACTTTTTGTGGGTAGAAGGGCTGAAGTTACCACAGGAGGACTGAAATTTATACAAAACTACACTTTCAGGCAAAATTTAGAAACAAGATATATGCTATACAGAACTTTCCCTATAAAGATATGTGTTTGTATGGTGAGCCAGAAATTGAGGTTTTTTATTGGAAAAGACAGCTTAGAAGATGATACCTCACGTGGACGGTTTTATATTATCAATAGTATAAGGCACATTTTCCGGCGTAGCCGATCTAAACTTTTGATTGAGAATGCTGAATTTTTCAACTTTTGACTGAAAAAAGTGGTACCAAAACGAAATCGGGCGAGAATAGTCAAATTTAGAAATATCTTTCTTCACAGGAATGAAGTGCAGTATGACCGAATATGTCAATAATTCTGAGAGAAGGATTACGAAATCGTGCAGACTTGTGCAATTTTACGGGGACGAAGCAACACTGTCTGACTGGAACAATGAGGAGAAAAAAACCCTTGAGCAATATCTGCATATCTGAAGGGGTGAAGAGAAGAAAAGAGAGGAGCAATGCACCGTTTTCCCCGAGAAAAATCCGGGAAATGTTTAATAATTCTTCGTGTGAATTCATTTCCGCAAAGAAAATTCGACTCCCATAGCTCTTGGAGTTTAATTCGAACTTGATGTAGATTTGCGGGAAGAGTGCGCGGTGCTGAACGCGTAGATCAGATATGGTTGTCGGATCGTGTGATAGAATCATAGATTAATCGAGTCTAATGTCGAGGATTCCTGATTTTTGGCATGACCATGCAACCCTGGACGGATTGAGGAGACGGAAACGAGGCTCTGTTAACAGCGGTAAGTTCACTCGTGCGAAAGCTAAGATTGGCGAAGTCGTTCGTCCGAGGACCAGTCAAGTGTTAAACTTTTGATACGTTACCGACGCGAAGACGCAAGACTAAAGCGTCATTTCCGGTTACTCAAAGAACTAACTCGATCGGCGTGAACTCGAATGCATCGGTTGTCTCGTCCTCAAAGGATCACTTAGATAAAAAACAAAAACAAACAACCTGCGGGCTGATTATTGAAATTGATAGACAAAGATACAGACAAAGATGACATAGGGGGTATGGAGCGATCCTATTGGATGAAATGTGTGGCTCTTATAGACTAGAGGAGAAAATGATAGACTAGCTGTCGGGTTTCTCGTGAGTTGCCGTTAGTTAGTCTATTACCTACTGCCTTTGTCCATTGCAACCACCCGCTTCCACCAATAGGTTCCCTTCATATCCCTTTTGTCATCTTTGTCTATAGCTTCGTCTATTAATTTCAATAATCGGCCCGCAGTTATCAAGTTTCCCGGTAGATAGCCATAATTTTTATCGGCTTCATCAACTTCAGTAGGTAATGTTACCTGTTCTTTCTTGTTTGATTGGGGCACAAGCCCTATTTGTTTAGCCATTCGATGAATTTCGTGTTTAAGTGGAATCTACACACTGAACTGAGCACGAGGATACCCTTGATTGATGCATTGAAATATCATTGGCGAAGATATGACAAAATGATCTGATTTGCTATACATTGCTGAATACAAATGTTTAAATGGGAAATGCTGCCAGATGACGTCACTAGGCGGTGCATTTTCTCATTTTTAAATCTACTTTTGTACTATTTCCCGCAACAGAAAAAAATTATGAAAAATACAGTGAAATCAGCTCTTCGAGCACTTTCAGATGAAGCAATAAAACATTTGCTTGCCGATTCTCCATTGCGAGGAAAATTACTTGAGAAATTTAAAGAAAAATATGAACAAGTTTGCCGATAAAATCGAGTTATGAAAGGAACTATAGGAAGGTCTGAAGGCTCATGCGTCGTTCCTTGGCACGACGGAAGGGTCCTCTTCCGGCAGACGGAAGCGCTAAAGTTCAAGGACCCTGGATCCACGGAGCTCGGCAACTGATTAAAGTGCCAACAAGTGATGGACTCGGCGAATAAACGTACTGCGAGGAAGCGATCAGAGCCCCGAACCGCGCTACGAGGGGCGTAAATTCCAGGTGGAACACTTTTATGGGGGGCGGGGGTCAGATTAACCCGACGCCCAAGATCCCCGAGAATTACTGTCAACATGCCCGGCGTTTTAACTCGGCGCCCCCCCCCCCTTCCTGCCACTTAGACCCCGCCGCAAAAATCATAAACAAAAAGTTAATGGTTTCGCCACGCTTCCACTTCCTCGCTATCGCGACCGCTTAAATAACTTAAAAATTATCTCCCCCGTCGCGCCGTCGCACACTGAAAAAAAAATCTCGGTGTATTTACTAAGAAAAGGGTAAAATTACCAAGAATTCAGGGTTTTATTTGATCCCAGTTTTTGCTTGGTAAAATTACCATTTATGGAATTGGTAATTTAACGAGAAATCTCGGTAAAATTATTGAACTTTCTCGGTAATTTTACTGGACCTTGGTAAAAACGCCAGTATTTTTTATCGACTGTGGTAGAATTACCGAGATAAAATGGCAAAGTTACCGGGAATTGATTACCAATAAAAGTGGTATTCTTACCTGGAAAAAACAGTAAAAATACCGGTTTTTGGGTAAGCTTACCAGTCTGTCTTGGTAAAATTACCAATAATTGGTAAAAAAAAGTGAAATGGTAAAGGTACCAACGGACTTTGGTAAAAACGCCGAGAAATTTTTTTCAGTGCAAGGTGGATCCGGCCAACAGGAGAGCTCGGACAAAATTTCCAAACTTTAAACACTTATAACTCCGTCTACACGAAACTTGGAGGTTCTAAAAGTGGTTCCATTGGTTTCCTCGTGAAATTGTCTTCTTCATGCACCCCTTAAAATTTAAAATGTGACGAAATACACATCAAAATTTGCAAAAAAATTCTTGTGCGACCTCTCTAATTGACTCGGTCCACTGTGCGTCGCGCGTCCCTTGAATTCGCTCATTTCGACCCTATTCTCGTTTTAATCTCCGCGACGTTCCGGCGCGGCGGCGCAAGATGCAACGCGTCGATGAGAGAAGTTGGACAAACTTTGGAAGCTCACAACTCTATTAATATAGAACGTTAAGGTTTTAAAAGTGGCTACGTTAGTTTCCTCGTAAAATTTTCGGTGAGATGCACCCGTAACAGTTTGTAATTTGATTGAATTCATCTCAAAATTGGCAGTTTTTGTCGAAGAAAGCATGTCCGGCCTCATTCAAAGGCTCGCCTCATTGTGCGGCGGTGTTCGGGAGGGTTGCAGATGGGATAAGTTAGGAACTTCATTTTTCGAGGCTTTTGCCTTTGCCGCGCGAAGGATATATTCATCAATGTGCTGGAGATTACTCTCAATTTGCTGTTTATATTACGGGTACCGTCTGGTTGAGGAAGAAAAACGTAACTCGAGGTTGGGGTGTTTTTACGTCGTTTTATACCTCAGTACGGTAGAAAAGCTCTCTGATATTTTCCTTTAAGTTTCCTCGTTGCGCGCGACGGCTGAGTTGGCATGACATCGACGTGATACGGGCTTACATCACGTGTGTATCATGTACTTATCCAAATATCCAAGGCATCGGGTACAATACGTCGGCAATAAAAGGAACTCTGTTTTTACCTAAAATAATGACTAAGAATTCTGTTTTTACCTAAAATAATTACTACAAACTATGTTTTCACCTAAAATAATTACTATAAACTATGTTTTTACCTCTACAAATTCGTCGTTTTCCAGATGAAAGAACGTAACTCCATTTCAGGATTTCATAATTGACTCCAAAAATTTAATTTTTTACGAAAATATCACTAAGCAATTTTGACTCAAAATACTAAAATTTGAATGTAATCAGAAGAAAAATGGGTGGAAATTTCCGTTAGAAGCGCTTAACAGTTTTCTAATAAAAACACAATTTGCGGAGAAAAATTTTGCGGTGTTGAAATGTAGTTGCGTTCTTTTGTGCGGAACAACGAATTTGTCAATCCAAAAGGCTGTGGCTGTAGATTAATTATTCAAAGCTCTAATGAGAGTGGGGTCACTATTTTATTGATCTACTTTGACGGTGCGGAGTGCCTCGTGAACACTTCGCTGGAGCGAAGAGGGAACTCTGTTTTTACCTGAGTCAGTGGTATTAATTCATCAATTCTGTGCCTCATCGGGAAGCGGCGATTCGAGTTTGAACTTCCGGATAAGTATTCTACTTCGGCGAAGTTTAATGTTTGACTAAAGCGTTCCGGAACTCAATTTCGGGCCGCTCATACGAGCCTGGGAGTCAATTCGAGTGGATTTTTAAATTATTGCGCAAAGCTCCCATTGACGTGACCCAAACACTTCGTGCAAATATCCACTTCAGTCAGAGACAAATTATTCGGGTCGATTTCGGCTAACGGAACCGCAGCCGCAGGTGCATGAGAAGTTAATGAGGACACCTAATGGGCCGAAGACGAGGTATAAATGGGCCTGTTGCAAACTTTTGCTAGAGCAAAAATAAGAGTTGTTTCTTGTAGATAATGCCTCAAAAATCACGACGAGCGCATCGGCAAAATCTGAAATGCACTCATAACTTCACAATCTGCGTAAGAAATTTGCGGTTTTTTAAGCTTCCCGCTTCAAAAACAATACTACGGCACAGGTGAGCATTTTGTTAGAGGAGTCGCTCCATCGTCGGCGATATTCATCATGGCCGACGCTTGCGCGCAGTTCCGCGCGTAATTCGAGGAGAGTTCAAGGTCAACCAATTCGGGCGTGGAAAATATGAACGTTAGCACACCGATTGTTATCTGGTCTAATCCAGTTCAGGTGTTATCTCGTCCCTTCAAACGTGTTTTGGCGGATTGGCGTCGGCCATGATGATTATTGCCGACGACGGAACGACTCCTCTTACAAAATGTTCACCTGTGCCGTAGTATCGTTTTTGAAGCGGGAAGCTCAAAAAACCGCAAATTTCTTACGCAGACTGTGAAGTTATGAGTGCATTTCAAACTTTGCCGATGCGCTCATCGTGATTTTTGAGACATTATCTATAAGAAACAACTCTTATTTTTGCTCTAGCAAAAGTTTGCAACAGGCCCATTAAAGCCCTACGCAACTTCAAAATTTCACGGGCAATTTGCAGACAAGTCCTTAAGCTTAGCAATCCATACAAAGGAGGGGAAAAAAGTGCGGAAATTTACGTGGGTCTGATGCATACAAGAAATATAGGCAAGTCTTCGAACTCACTACTCTCAAAATACATATAAGGGAGCAGCTTGAAACTGGAATACATTTTGCAATTAGGAGCTTAAAAATCTGCCTCATGAGTGAATGTTCCTAGGGAAGCTGATGGCATATCCGCTATTTCTAAAGCAAGCCAGAAATTGTAGTACCTACTTGCAAAATGAGGCCTAGCTGCCGTGAAAGGATTTAGCTCGGGTGGATCTATCGCATACGAGAGATACATCCGACTTACGATGTACTTTCAATGTAAAATCGCATTAAAATCATGAGGAGCCCACGGAAATAAAGAGTAAGACCCATTCCGTGACGACAACAGATCATTTTTCAGGCGGAAAAACGTAGTTGAATTTTAAAAATGCGAATTTCTACTCATAAATTTTCTTTTTCCTGAGAAATTAACGGGTATTCCTTACTGAAAATTTGAGGAAAGTGTCTTATTCTTAAAGAAGAAAAACAAGAAGACTAAAGAACAATACAGGAACGCTATACTATAACTTCGAACAATTTTGGACAGGAATTTCAAAGTCATATTCTCGTTAAAAAATGGAGATTATTTGAGTCGTTTTTGCAAACTTAGGGCGTTAAGTTCTTTCGACTCGAAAATAACTTTGCATGCTTCTCTGTTACGGAACATAAAAGGTAATAATAAGTATTTGCCATAAATCCTTTTATTTAAGTCATTTTATTCTGCTCGTAATATTCTGATATACTGTTGGCAGATTAAAGGTAAAAAGCGACCCGCTGTTAGCCGAACGCTTAAAAATCTTGAAATGAGCCCGGAATTTCGGTTGCTGAAGTTTTTAAAAGTTGAAACTGATACAAGATATTGCTCCTTGTAAATGCAGGCAAGGTATTTGAAGCGAATGGATCTATATAAAAATACTCCATCATAGTTTAACGAAGGCGATTGTATGTCATTGAAGGTTAAACCTGGACGAGGAACAAGAACTAGAGCAGTTGGAGGACGAATACAATTCTGAGAAGCTTACTCCATATAGCTCAATAAAACAAACCGAACGAGAGTTGGAGGAGAATAAAAACTCACTCAATGGAAGCAGTGAATCAGACAGAGACAAATTGATTGATTGTTGTGCACTCACCTGAAACAAGGGAAGAAAACATTCGCATTAGAAATCTTAAAACGCATCAACGTGATAAAATGTCATTATCACAAGTATAGGCTTGGTTGCCAAGTCTGGGCTTGTAAATAAGTAGCCGTACATAGAAAGTGGGACCAAAAATCACCCAAAACTCAAAATTGAGTTCTGGATACTACGGCATAAAGGAGTGCTCAACGAACATTTTAAGACCATATTACCTAACACTGCGGGGTCAGATCGCCACTAAATTTTTAATTAATTTCTTTCTTCTTCTGTAGATGGAAATGCGCTTGTAACGTCTCGAAATTCCTCGCCATTTTTTGAGATATATTTCCATGTTCAAACCGCGCTTCGCTAAAATTTTTAGTTCTCGGGTAAAAATGTTGCGAAAATTGTGCCGATCAGGAACTTTGACCACCCCCCCCCCCCCCANCCCCCCCCCCCCAAAGTTAACCAAAAAATTTTGGAAGCTGAAAGTGTTAGAAAAATACGCGTCATCGTCGAATGATTGATTTTGTCCAGCTTCAAAGTCACCGCGAAATTGGACGCGTTGGTGCCCCGTTTATAGTCAATTTTCACTCGCGATACTATCTTTTCACCTTTTGCGCAGGAAGTCTAAAAGTTTTCGCACAAACGTTCAGAATCGAGTATCGGGATCGAAAGAAGACTCTTTCGTCGGATAAAAATTTCTCAGAAAAACTCTCCACCTTCTTCAGAGTTATAACCCCTCAAAGTTAGGCAAAAATCACCCCGTTTAGTTTTAATTATGACTACAGCTACGAATGAAAATGCATGGAAGTTGGATTTTCTGTATTCTTTTATGCGCTAAGCACATTTTTGACCACAAAAAATCGGGATCATATCTTAAATGTCCTTTAAGGGGGGGGGGGGCTTGGATTATCGGAAGGGAAGAATTTGTAGGAAAACATTAAGGAAGAAAATATTCTTATTTTTGATTCAGAATAAAAACAACTTGAGTATTATTACTTTCCGCATGCGCATAAGTGTTTTTACGGATGAGCCAAGAATTGTAGTTGCTAATTTTAAAATTCAGTCCAATTGTGAATCTCTGTTTTCTTATGCTGAACATCGATCCTTTCGTGAAACGCAAAGCTTTCGTCTCTTGGATCTCGACCCTAGCTCGGGACGGCGGCGGCCCTGTTGTGCAGTGGAGTCTCCGTCCCCATTTTAATATTTTTCCCCCGCCTTTTAATCCCTCCAACCCGCCCCCAGCATTTTTCGGAAGTTGGATGGCCGTGTGCCAGCCGGGGCTAGCGCAGGCCAGGGAGGAGCAGTCGCGAGGAAAACTTTCGCGTCTTAATTGTAATTTACATCGCTTACCTTTTGGAACATATTTAGCTTCAAGTTTTTAAAGTTCCCTGCAGACGCTCGACAGTCGACGGGTCTGCGGCGTAGGGTTCAGTTAATCCGGATTATCCGCCTTCGAATGGTCCATTTAATTAGCGAATAGGAGCTATTTCTTCGTTAGCCCCCTTCCGAGCTGTTAATCCGGATCCATTGACCAGTTCGCGAGCGCCTTGCCAAAATCAATCAGATTTACTGCGGGGCGCTTATCTTGCCAAAATGAATATAGCTCGGGGATTATTGTAATCGAGTATTCGTAAGCAAATTGGACTAAATCAAAACGGGGAAACCACTTTTTAGACGGGGTGATGAGAAAAAGAAGGAATCGAACATTTGCAGAGTTCTGAGCGCATTGCCAAGAAAACCGCTCATCGCACTTCGGGTCGCCGTAATTGCAAGCTTAGTGTTAAACGAGTTGACTAAATCCGTATAATATTTAGTTTAATTTTATCGTAGTATAATTCTCGGTAATCGGAATTTTTACCAGATAAGTTTACTAATACTATGCTTCAGAGTAAGAATGTTTCTTTCTGGAACCAAACATTGGATACTAGTCGAACTACAGGAGCGAGAAGTTTAAATTTGTTGACTTCAATGTTAACAGTAGACACTGATTTCTCATTTATAAGTTGATTTTGAACTTACTAAACATTTTAAACATGTAAAACGTTTACTTTTTCGAATCAGGGTTGCCATAACTCCTTCATCTTTCAATAATCTTGACTTTTCCTGACTATTTTTCTTTTACTTTACTCCAAAATTTTCGGATTCCTTGACATTCAAATAAAACTTCCACTTTGATTTTTTCCTTTGAATTACACTCACTCTTGTTAAACGCTAAACGCACTAAATTCCCTGACTTATTGTGTGAATTCCATAACTTATTGTGTAGTTCCCTGACTTCTTTTGTAAATTTCCTGACTTTCCCGGTTCTGCGAATCTGATTAAGATAAAATGAATGATTCTACTTAATCAACAAAAGTCTTCTTCTCTGAAAAAAAAAAACAAAAAAACAAAAAAAAAACCGAAGCTCCAAAACGTAAAAGCGATTTATCCTGGCTTTCGGGTCTTTCCGTTGTTTCCCTCTGAATTTTTCCGGTTATTCCGTATTCATTAATTTTCCCTAAATTTTCCCCGTTCTTCCTCACAGCGCGGACTGCTATCTCATTTAGATCACAATGAATAAAATTTTCACCGTGCAAATCAACTTCCACATGAAACTTTGCTGATAAAACATGTAGCATAATGCATTAATGCTAACCCTGTCTGGCGGACCGCTGCGTCTGAGCGGGTGGTAAGGAGGTACGCCGCACGGACATTCAAACGTTGCAAAATTTCCCCTGCTGAAATCCTTGTTTTTCAGAAATTTATGCGTAATTTTCTTTGAAATTTTCAGCTATCTTAAATCGAACTGCAAACAAAATCGTCTACAAAATGGAGAATTTGCAAATGTCTGACATTTGATGAATTTCGTATTTGAGTTGAAACTACTGAGTGAACTGAACACGAGGATACCCTTGGTTCATGAATTGAACAATTATTGGAGCAGATATGACAAAAAATGATCTAATCTACTAAAATAAGTGTGTTTAAATGGGAAATGCCGCCAGATAACGTCATCAGGCAGTGCATTTTCTCACTTTTAAAGCTATTTTCACACGATTTTCTGTCAGAAAAAAATAATGAAAAATACTTCAAATTAAGATTTTTAGGCTCTCGCACATAAAGCACTGAAAACTGCTCGTGCAACTTCTCCAACAATCAAATCCGGCGTCTCCATGAAAGTTTGCTTGAGCGGGTTACCTGGTAATTTATAGCAATACATTTTCCCTGTCAGTATACCTAGGTAAATGTCATCGTAAAATGAGTTACATCTGATCTCTCTCTTCTTCTTTTCTACCTTTCGGGATATGAAGAATTTATAATCCCAAGAAAATCCGGCAAAAACGACGAGAAACTACTCAGAATCAGCGTTTGAAAATTAACTTTCCGTTCCTAATGAGAAATCCCATGTAAATCGAATCGACGCGCACTGGCGCCTACAAACCTAACGGGATACTTCACGCATTGCGCAATGCGTGAAGTATCTCGTTAGGTTGGTAGGCGCCAGTGCCGCATTGCGCAATGCGTGAAGTATCTCGTTAGGTTTGTAGGCGCCAGGGTGCGTGTTACGCTGGTTCCCCGCTACGACCAATGGGCCTGTTGCAAACTTTTGCTAGAGCAAAAATAAGAGTTGTTTCTTATAGATAATGCCTCAAAAATCACGATGAGCGCATCGGCAAAGTCTGAAATGCACTCATAACTTCACAGGCTGCGTAAGAAATTTGCGGTTTTTTGAGCTTCCCGCTTCAAAAACGATACTACGGCACAGGTGAACATTTTGTAAGAGGAGTCGTTCCATCGTCGGCGTAATCATCATGGCCGACGCCAATCCGCCAAAACAGGTTAGATGGGACGAGATAACACCTGAACTGGATTAGACCAGATAATAATCGGTGTGTTAACGTTCATATTTTCCACGCCCGAATTGATTGACCTTGAACTCTCCTTGAATTACGCGCGGAACTGCGTGCAAGCGTCGGCCATGATGAATATCGCCGACGACGGAGCGACTCCTCTAACAAAATGTTCACCTGTGCCGTAGTATCGTTTTTGAAGCGGGAAGCTTAAAAAAACGCAAATTTCTTACGCAGATTGTGAAGTTATGAGTGCATTTCAGACTTTGCCAATGCGCTCATCGTGATTTTTGAGGCATTATCTACAAGAAACAACTCTTATTTTTGCTCTAGAAAAAGTTTGCAACAGGCCCATTATGTCTTAAATCAACGCTTGAGGCAGAATTTTAGCTTAATTTTAAAAACACTATTTCCAATATCAGAAAAAAGTTATAATAAATACTGTGAAATCAGCTCTTTAAGCACATTCAGATGAAGAAATAAAAAAATTGCATGCAAATTCTCCATTGGAGGAAAAATATTCACAATTTTAAAGTTGAACTTCTTTTTATCGGGCTGCATTTTGTTTAATGATATTACCTTTCTCCCGATCACTTGTTATCCTGGCTATCGCCTAAAATTGGATAACAAGTGATCGGGAGAAAGGTAATATCATCAAACAAAATGCAGCCCGATAAAAAGAAGTTCAACTTTAAATTCAACATCGAAATAGCTATCGCCTAAAATCGGATGACAAGTGATCGGAAGAAAGGTAATATCATCAAACAATTCACAATTTTCCCAGAAAATTCGTTTTTTATTGAAGGAAATACGGCAACATCTGGAGGCTCATACGGCGTTTTTGTTTGCTGTGGGAACGAGGAGCGTCTAATTTTCGATCCGTTGCAGGGAAATTAACCGTGCTGTCCCGACGACGCGGGGAGCTGGAAGATTAATCCCGTGCGGAGCAGAGATACCGGACGAATCACCGACAGGATTAGCGGAGCTGCCCGCTCTAATTTAACGAGCTCCTAACAGGTGGTCATCTCGCTCAAAGGCCGACCCTAGCCGCTCCTTTCAGCCCTCACCCGACATCAAAATACGGCCGTGAAACGGAGGAAAACAGTAACTCCACGCTTAATTGAGCCCCGAAGCGCACTACGTAACGTGCTAAACGGGTCTCACGTCCAAATCGCACTTACTGCTTCGTATTCATCACAGTATAACACCATGGATAGTCGAGCGGTTGAACAAACACGTAACTGCGTTTTGAGATGAGCTCTGTAATTGCATGGCTCTGCATGGCTCGGGGCTCAGATAGGAATGAGGCCTTATTTCGCGATAAGAGACTAATATTTCTGCTTCGTCCAAGAAAGCTTCTATCCGCACGGAAAATGTATTGGTAGTTACGTTGTTTCTGAAATGAGTCAGGGGTAGTAGTTCCTTATTGCAATGTGCAGATACATGGATCCACGCTGTTTTGCGCCGTAGGGGTGTGGTTGTGGGGCGGGGGTAAATGAGGGACTTATCTCGACTTGCAACATGTTTGATGATCCTTCGGTAATCAGTATATGCTGCGAGAATGCCTCATGCTAAGGGAAATCGCCGTATGAAGATTCATACGTTGCCAAATTTCTTCTGAAAAATACCAATTTTTTTGGAAAATCTGTTACATTTTTTACATACATACATACAGCCGCTTTCACAGCACAGCCTCGCGCTCTGCGACGCCCAATCGCCATTGCCCCCAATCTTCCCAGAGATCATCAGGCAATCGGCACCTCCTGAACTCCTCCTTCACTCCTTGTCACCAACCTTTCACAGGACGTTGACGTTCACCCCTTCGCCTTCAAAATTTTGCCGCCTAAATTTCTCCTCTTCTTCGAATTTTCCGGGAAATTTGTAGAAGATTTGATATCAGTTTAATGTGACTAACTTGAGGATATCAAGAAAACATGTTCATAGCTTGTTTAAGGAGAAACATGTTTCATTGGAGGAAACTGGGAAACATTCGAACGTGCATGGGGCGTTTTTCCTTTGAAAGGCAGTATTGACGAGAACGAAATTGAATGGAACCCTTTAATTGAGGAAAGCAGGTTATTTCATGCAACTAATTCCCAGAAGCCTTTGAAAGGCAGAATTGACGAGAACGAAATTGAATGGAACCCTTCAATTGAGCAAAGCAGGTTATTTCACGCAACTAATTCCCAGAAGTGCCAAAGTGGCGGTTTTTGGACCGCGTTTGACGGAAAGAAACCAAGCCACATCGGCTGTTGCCACATTTAACTGAGGTATTTAATTTTCTACAAGAAAACGTTTGTGCAAATTTTTTTGAAAATTTTAGGGGATCTGCCTTGTAACATGCAGAAAATTCACAGAAATTTTCACACAAATCCGCTTCACCGTTTTCATGTAATAAATTAAATTTCCCAGTTAAATTTGGCAATAGCTGATGTGGCTTGGTTCCTTTCTGCTTAACTCGGTCCAAATGTCCGTGAGTATAGACTACCGAAGTAAGGAAGACACGCGTAAAAAAGAAGCACAAAAAATTGCCTTAAAAAAAATACTAATGTTATTTACTTATAACTGCTTTTTGAAAATCATTGAGAGGTGAAACTGTTTACTCAAGCTATTTTGGCAACTGATGCGGGAATACCCCCTTCAGTACAGGTAATCCGTACCAGTCTTCCTTGAATGCGCAAAACTGAGCTTTAGATGCGAACAAGAGTTGAGTGCTTGACGCAATCCTACCAGGAACACATTGGTCAAATGGTTAAGCCTGATACCCGCTCTGGAACTAGGAAATAGGTGTTGGCATTTAAGCCTGTAATCGCGCGTCATCCCTCACCAAAGCAACGCTGCTTCGTGGACGATATTTCCGCACACCAAAGCAGAGGTCCATGATTTGGAATTTCAAAAACTGTGTTGAAAGAATAAAAAAACCTCGAACTATTCCTAATTGCTCAATTCAGGTAACCGGAGTTTTTGATCAGAGAAACCAAGCCTTGATTCAAGTAACCAACATTTTCGATAGCCATACTAAAACTTGTCTCTCCAACATACATAGATAGATGGATAGGTAAGTCAATAAATAAACAGGTGCGTATTTAGATAGATAGATAAATAGACAGATGGATAGATCGATAGATCGATCGATCGATCGATAGATAGATAGATATATAGATAGATAGATAGATAGATAGATAGATAGATAGATAGATAGATAGATGGATGGAATGATAAATAGATAGATAGAAAGAAAGAAAAATAGACAGATAGACAAATAAGAGTAGTCTGTTTACGCCCAATTTCTTAGGTTTATAAATGAACTTGAGCGTACGGAATAAAAATGAGAGAAAAACATCAGAAACTGCATAAATCGATCCGCTTTAAATCTCAGATTAATTGATAATGCGAGTTCTGAATTAAACAAGTTAATATATCAGAAATCTGAGCTTTAGAAAGGGTCAACTTAAACGGTTTCGGCTGTTTTTCTCGTATGTTCATCTCTGACGCTTAAGTCCTTTTGAGATCGAGTGACCGATTTATTTTTCACGAGGACGATAAAATGGATTGCATTTTGCAAAAAGGAACCAAGATCATTCCAATGTCGCTGGGATTAGGCAACATACATTCTTTGCAACAAAATTGCTGAAATAATTAAAAAAATCATATTAAAATGGATAATTTTCTTCTTGAACTCATAGTATATTGAGAATAAAGATAAAATTTGTATAGGTGATCAGTTTCGATTTGCAGGGTGAAGAAAGTTGCTCAATCTTAGCGACACTGGAACGCTCCTGGTTCCTTTCTGCGAGATGCAATCCAAATGGACGTATTTCCATCGAACGGAACTATGTGCATTAAGACATGAGCCCTGATACCCATAAGAATACACATATAACAGGGCTCACGTCATAATGCACATAGTTCCGTTCGATAGAAATACGTTCAACTGTGAGTAGAATAGGCGTGAATGGCTTACCGACAAGGAGCCGGAGCAAACTGACTGGGAGTTCGCTAGTGACGGCCATGCGGAGGAGGGGCGTCCACTTGCGGTGTCGGAGTTGCAAGCCCACCAACCATCGCTCCACCAAACATCCCTCCTTGGTGGCCGAGAAGATGAGAGTGGGAACCGCTTCTCGACTCGCGATCCGGCGGCATTTCAGCCCCACCGCAGGCGTCGAATGCCAAAAATTCGATCAAAACAAACGTCAGATTCGTGCTCGGAAGAGTTTGTCCGAGTTCATTTGAGCTGGGTTCGAGGGTGACGAAGAAGTGGGAGCGCACAGTACCGGATCAAACTAACACTCTACGGACCGTGCCGGAAATTTACGGACCCAAAACTGACATCGAGTTTATTGAACAAGGGATGAAAAAGTGAATGTTCGGACTACAGTATCGCACTTGGAAAGATTTCTCTGTTACTCAGTCCACTGAGAAAACGAAAATTGTCACTCTTACTAGATTCGACGGGGGCAAATATGTAAAAACTGATAATTTTTTCGAGAAATAATACTTTGAACTTGGATATCACGCTTGAAAATACTTGTTCCCCTCGTCAAATACACTGAAGTAAATTTTCGTCTTCACTAAAAGCCGAAGAGCTGGTTGATTGGCTGGGATGTTTAAAAAAATCAAAGTACTAGCTTGTGAAATTGAATGGCAAATGTGCTCTGGAAATGAGCGACAAGACAAGACACGGTGCAATCGACTTAAAATTCAAGCGATATTCGAAGTTATTGCACTTTACCGAAGTCACAGCAGAATTTAGTCTGCGGAACAGCATTAAAAACTGATGGCAGAAGATAATCACAAAAAGGAGTCATTTGAGTTCAATATTACGATAAAAGTACACAATTCATAGGATCAGAATCCCAGGTAACACTGAAGAAAAAAAAAACACTTCAAAGTCTACAGTCAAGAAAAAATTTCGAGCAACAAAATTGAGGATAGTAGATTCAGATTTTATGAGAATTCGATGTAAAATTGCCTCCTTCCATTATCTTTCGAACAAAACACTTCATTTGCGACTCGACGGTCCGACGAATTCCACCAGTTCTGAGATCCACGTTGAAATGAGTCAACGGCGCCCTCTGACGTCAGTAACTATAACGACACCGACGTGCGGAAATAGCCAAGTTCTGTCGCTTTCACCGTTGCCAAATTTTAAGAGTACAATTTTGCAACTGCCTCGCGTAGTAAAAAGGTGATTTTTCCGCCAAGACCGGCAACGCCGATCGCTTTTCAGCGTGGCGCGAACGTGACCGGTGTCCGGCGCGGAGTTCCCGAAAGTTTAATCATATCGCGGCGGTAAACACGGTCGGGGAGCAGTGCACATAAACACTCGGCGAAAGTAATGCGATAACACCATTAATGTTCATCAAACTGTATTTGGCGCGGGCGTGCGGGTGTGTGTGTGTGAGGGTTCTCCTTCCCGCGCGAATTTTTCCGCGGCCAAGTTATGACAGTTGTCCAATTAAGCTCCCCGGGACCGTCTTCGGGACCGCGGATCCCTCCTGAAAAATTAATTCGTAATTGGACCGTGGTCGGAGCGAGAAGGGGGGGGGGGAGCGTGACTCGACCCAAATTAAAGTCTGCGGGGAATGAATAGTAATTATCGAGTCCTCCCGCGCTCTGTTATTCTTACGACGGCGGCGGCGGCGGCACAGATCATCTTCCTCGCTTTCCCGGGACCTAAGAGGAAAAAGAAAGAGCCGTTTGTCATGCTGCACCGCCCTGCCGTCCTCGGAAAAAACACCGCATGAGCTTCCCGATGTTGCCAAATTTCCTCTCGATGAATATTTATTTTGGACACTGGAAAAAAAAAACACATTGGATCTAGAGTCCAGACTCTTAAAAACATCGACAAGAAAAAATACTCCTGATTCAATCGGATTTTTGCTTGAATCAAGATCGAAGCCTCTTAATTTGAGCGGTGTTCTTTTTGATTTAAGCTTAAATCTGATTGAATCAAGAGTCCTTTTTCTTGTCAATGTTTTCAAGAGTCTGGACTCTAGATCCAATGTGGTTTTTTTCCCAGTGTTGGAGGAAAGTTATAAACATTAGTCTCTTGAAATTGTCACACACTTCAGATCGAGGATCGGACGAAATTCTATGGAAAATCCGGAGAAGAAAATTTACAGATTTTCCCGGAGATTCGTGTTTTGTCGAAACAGATTTTTGGCAACGTCTAAGGGCTAATAAGGCGTTTTTCCCGAGATCGGTTGTGCGGAGGAGAGAAAATGGACTACAACGCAGGGTAGGAATGGGACTGCATTTTTCAATATATTGCTCATCTACAAAGTCATCAGACAGGGTTAATCTTCCATCGCAAAATATGGCGCGATTAAGAACTATGTTTCACGCAAATCCTAAGTACATAGTTCCTTTTAGCATAAATACGTCCAATTAACGCACAAAAAAATATATAAATATTTTTTTGCTTATGAAGTGAAGTTGAAAATCTCAATGTGTCCATTGTATTTTACATTAAATATTTATGTGGAAGAATTCAAAAAGATACTGAATGGACCTGTTGCAAACTTTTGCTAGAGCAAAAATAAGAGTTGTTTCTTATAGATAATGCCTCAAAAATCACGATGAGCGCATCGGCAAAGTCTGAAATGCACTCATAACTTCACAGTCTGCGTAAGAAATTTGCGGTTTTTTGAGCTTCCCGCTTCAAAAGCGATACTACGGCACAGGTGAACATTTTGTAAGAGGAGTCGTTCCATCGTCGGCAATACTCATCATGGCCGACGCCAATCCGCCAAAACACGTGTGATGGGACGAGATAATACCTGAACTGGATTAGACCAGATAACGATCGGCGTGTTTTAACGTTCATGTTTTCCACGCCCGCATTGATTGACCTTGAACTCTCCTCGAATTACGCGCAAAACTGCGCGCAAGTGTCGGCCATGATGAATATCGCCGACGATGGAGCGACCCCTCTAACAAAATGTTCACCTGTGCTGTAGTATCGTTTTTGAAGCGGGAAGCTTAAAAAAACGCAAATTTCTTACGCAGATTGTGAAGTTATGAGTGCATTTCAGACTTTGCCGATGCGCTCATCGTGATTTCTGAGGCATTATCTATAAGAAACAACTCTTATTTTTGCTCTAGCAAAAGTTTGCAACAGGCCCATTCCGTGCCTTGTTTAGTAGTCCATCTTCTCGTTTTTTTAGAGGATGATATAAACACCATTAAAAGTACCATCATATTTTGCACATACGATCATTCTGAACATACTGCTATTTTTCACAGCACACCAGTCTGCGGGCTACTTACTAAAATTGCTCGAAAAAGCTAGATACAAAGAGAAAATGGAAAGCTCCGATTGGAAAAAGCAGGTGGTAGCAATGGACAAAAGAGGTAAGTGATAGACTGACAAACGGAGACCTACGAGAGACCCATTAGTTAATCCTTAATTTTCCCCTGCTGTCTATAACGCAGACCCGAATCAAGCAATGAGATTGCTCCATTTTCCATTTGTTCATAGCTCTGTCCATCATTTTAATAATTAGCTTGCTGACCATGAAGACTTCCGACGCTGGTTGGTTTAGCCATTTGGGTGTTGAATGTACCGTTGGTCACAGGATATCTTTTCAGTAGCTGAATTTTTTTTTTTTTTTCTAACGAGGTTCGCGGGCTATCAATTCTTGAGTGGGGAGTCCGATTTTTTTTTCTCTCACTGTAAATACCAAAAATTAAACCGAAATCAGATCATCCCGAAAAGATGAAAGTGGTTTAAAACCTCGCATTCCACGACAAAGCGACGCGACGGATAAAACGAAAAAATTGGATCGGGAAAGAGTTCCTGGGAAAAAGGCAAAAAAATCCCGGTGAAAGTTTCTGCGAAAGGATGGACAAGTTCAGAACTTTAAACGCTTCAAAACAAAACAAAACAAAGCAAAAAAAAAACTTTTAAATAGACCCTAAAGTTACGGCAGAGCGTTTAAAATAAATAAAAAATAAATGGAATAAAATTGGAGCGGAACTTCGGTTCGCACAAGTCGTTGCTCCTCTGACGTAAAAACATATCTCTATTTCCACATGAGCCCTGGCAAGCGTAGAGGTAAACGGACACCAGGGCTCACGTTGAACTTGAAATACGCTCTTACGTCAGAGGAGCGACAAAGTCGAGGACGGCGCACCTCTCCGGAACAAAACAAAACGGGAGAGAGGGATGCTAATGAGAGACAGAGCTGCCTCCCTAATCAAAAACAACGCAACTAAGATAGAGATCCAGAGTAGGTACGTGTTTTTTGCTTGACTCGATAGAGGAAAGAGAGACAAACTTAGAGGGAAAGCGCAGCTGACATAACAGCGTAATTACGTTTGAGGATGGACCCTATTTTCAACAGAGCCCAATGCTCTTTAAAGCTCACGTGAAGTTGGGCTTACGCGCTTTCGTCAAAGGAGCTGGGAGGAAAAGCGTTCGCGTGAAGTTCGCATCGCTCGAAGCGCAACAACTAAACTCTCGGCTCGCACTGCATACGTACATATGAAAAACCACAATTCTACAACGGAGAAAAAAAGAGAATCTCATCTCTCGGCGAGGAAGCACCGCGTTTTTCTACTGCAGCCGCCATTGTTGTCAAATAGTACTGATTTCCTTCATTTAAATCTATGTAAAATTTCTAAAGTTCATCATAGAATATGGCAACCTTGAGCCGAGTTTTTCAATCAATTTATTCGGTCGTCTCGATACTTTTAGCGCAAGTTTCATGACTCGACTGATTCAAAAAGTGGGGAGGAAACCTGCACAGAATTTTAGAGGCGGCGCGCCTACGCCTCCGCTCCAGTGTTGCCATATACTGGTGACAATCGGTACTTTTCCCGGTTGAAACCCATCGAAAATATCCACAATTTATGGCACAACGTTACAGCCTTGTTTCGAAGACCGTGCGATTTCAGCGATCATTATTTCATGATTATGGATACCTTATGAGAAGAACGGAGGGGAGCTGAAAAGATCGGTAGCGTGTAAAACCCATCTTTTTCTGCAGTAATTTTTCAGCTACATGAGTTTTGTTCAGAGACATCAAATCTTGTGCTTCTTAATTTTAATTATATTCATTGGAAATATTTTGAGCGCAAAAGTAATATATTCTTTAAAGGACGAGGGAATTTTGCACGAATTGTTTTTAAGAGACAATGGTCGGTCATAAATCAAGAAAATATAGTCAGAAAATTTGCAACGTTGCAGGCCGAGATAAGTCGTTTTTCAGTACCACGATCGATTAAGCCTTATCACATAAAAACATCACTCAGCGTCACATCATCGCTGCGGCGCGGCGGATGGGCGGCTAGCGCGATACGCGCATTGGCCCCTACAAACCTAAGGGGATACTTCAAGCATTGCGCAATGCGTGAAGTATCCCCTTAGGTTTGTAGGCGCCAGTGCGCGGCTTAAACCGGTAGCGCGCCTGCATCGTCCAGCCAGTGAAAAACGCCTTCAATTGCGTTTGAGACTGTGCAACACACGCGAGGCGAAATATTTGTATCACACGAACGGAACGGAGCTTCAAGCGGATCATTCTTAGCGGCGACGGTTTTGAGCGTCAAATCGTCCAGCCAGTAAAAAACGCCTTCAATTGCGCTCGATACTGTGCAACAGTGCCGTGGCTTCAATCTTTGAATTTGCAGTTTTCAAACACTCGGATGTGTTGGCATTCCTATTCAGAGAAAAATCCGTGAAATTCTGGTTCAGTGGCGAAGTTAACAATGACGTGAGGCCGACTCCGACACCTGGCAACCATGCCCTCGTAAATCGCGAGTGTGTGTGTGTCTGTGTAACGTGTGTAATAATGACCCTGCAAAACTCCAGACCCAAATATTTGTCCAGTACCTTGGCGGTGGGTTTGTGCAACTATCCAGGTCCCCAGCGAGGAACAATTTATACGAGTCGGGGGGGTCAGCGGCCAACTTAGCGGCTCAGCTTGGCTCCTCAAACCAGGGGATCCCTGGCGGGTCATTACACTAAGTGCTGGTCGGGTAGTTTTGGAAGAGCCCCAACATTTGTAACGCGACTCGCAGCCGTGTAAATAATACCTTCGATTTCGCGTATCCTACCGTCGTCCGACCTCGAAAACCACTCATCTGTTCCATGATTATTGCCGAATTAGTTTCCTTTTTGCGTGTACGACGCACGCTGTGCGTGTATTCCGTGCTGCTCAAATGAGTTTTGTCATGCCTAAAACCCTTAAGTTACTGTAAACTGGGTCAAATCAGCGATAAATCTTACCTTTGCCATTATTCGAATGCCATGATCGAAACCGTTCATGAATTACAAGCCAAACCGGAACTATGCCCGTTTGAAGTTCGCAATTTAAAAACGTTGTCTCTAGAAAACACTCCCTAAAACTTCTACATTTTCATGTTCAGAAGACCTAATTTCTAGAAAATAACGCATATTACCTGAAAGCTCTCTTTTCGCAAAAATAAATATAACATATCCTGCTGCACAGAAAACCGGAGGGAGTTTTTCGGGGAAATTTTAAAATTCAATTTTCAACCTAGCTCGACAGATTGCTCTCACGATCAAAATTTCTCTAGAGTGTTTACTATGATTTCATTTTGGATCTGCCTGATATTTTCCTGATTTGTCTGATGTCTCAAAGGAAATATTTGTTCTAATTTATTGACACTTGTTTGAATTCACTAACCAAACCAACAAATTCAATTAATTAAATAAAATGTTTTGCTTTATTTATGCACTCGAATCGAATTACCTGATTTACGAGTACGACCAATTGTCCTGATATTTTCCCGAAGACATCAAATTGGAACGCATTTAGTAGAAAGGAACCAAGCTACGACAGCTATTACCAAATTTAACGGGGCCAATTAATTTTTTACAATAGAACGTTTGTGTGGATTCCTGTGAAAATTATCAGGTATTTCTTTCGTAGTATGCAGAAAATTCCCTGAAATTTGCACAAAAATCGGCACGACCGTTTTGAGGCGACAACAAATTTGGCAACAGCCGATGTGGCTTAGTTCCCTACTGCTCCAAACGGTCCAATTTGCTGATATTTTCCAGTTCTTAGTGCTGGTAGTCCAGTGGCGAGGCTTAAATGATCGATAATCGATAGTTCTCACTTTTCATCCGTGGTAAAGAATCGACTATTGAGGTGTTAGCTGCGAACATCCTGTTAATCGATCCTTTTCCACATGTTCAAATGACAGATCAATCGATATATCGCAAAGCACGCCACGCCACCGTGCTCCTCATGTGCGGTGGATCATAATACTAATATTTTATGATGGTTGATCCGGTATAATATTTGAAGACGGGTTTTGATATCGACGAGGACCGCGCGAGTTTCAAGCTTCGCGGCGCTAAGCGTGCCTGGGTAGCCCTTTAAGATGGAAACCTCAGAGAAGCTCGGAGACGCTCCTTTCCTCGACTCCAGGTGGATTCGCGAAGGGATCCCCGTAATTTTACGCAAATAATATATCCGAGAAAAACCGAAGAACCTCCTGCGGCGGCCCGAGAAAACGGGGCCGGGTGGGCGGGGCAGGGGGGCGCAGGCTGCACTTCGGGATAAGAGACAATGTTGACAGAAGTGTCATTTGCATGGAAACTATAAAATAAACAAGACGCTAAAGCCGAGCGCGACGCTGTTGCCATCTAGCGCCGGATTTATGAACCGGAGTATACTCCCCAGTACTCCTGTGCTCAGAGGATGAACCTTTTAAAGTTGCCGCATTTTCTCCGATAAAATATTTGGAACGCGTTCAGCAAAAGGGAACCAACGCAATGGACCACTAGACGAGGTACGAATTTCAGCATTCTGATTCATGTTTCTCAACCAAAATTTCACGTAGAACACGATGCGCACAACGAAAATTACCGAAATCAACTCCTTACGAAGAAATTAAATGATTCTTGATGCGTGAATTCAAACCACCCGCCCATGAAAACTCAATGCTCTACGTGATTCACATCGCGCGCTAAACGTTTATCATGACAGTCTCTGCGATATTAAAAGCTGGCAACCTCAATCTTGACGCTTTGGCTCAGCTATAGCAAATTGCTTATAGTTTGAACAACACATGGTAGGAGATGAACATTGCTCGATTGAGAGGCTTGTTGAAACTGTTGTGCTGCGCGATTTGACTCACGTAGAGCTTTGAGTTTCTTGTGAGCGGGCAGTTCAAAATCCGCGTAACCAATGTGAAATAAAAAGGTTAATATCTTCGTTAGGAGTTGGTTTCAGTAATTTTCGTTGCGCTAATCGTGTTCTACGTGAAATTCTGGTTAAGAAACATGTATCAGATTGCTTAAATTCGTACCTTGTCTAGTGGTCCATTATGGCGATACGTTATCATAAATCATACATCGACGGCATAAGTCCGCGATCACATATCTCGTTTGCGGTGTCTAAAAATCTCTGCCTCTATGTTATTTCTTTAAAAGAGAACAAATTGACATCATTCCTAGAAGTTTATGCAGAATTTTCTTCGTATAGAGAAAAAAAATCACGGCAGTTTTAAAGAATGGAGAATTTGCACGCAATTTTTTTATTGCTTCATCTGAAAGTGCCTAATGAGCTGAATTCGCAATATTTTTCATAATTTTTTTCTGACATGGGAAATTGGAGAAAAATTGATTTAAAAGTGAGAAAATGTGCCGCCTTGTGACGTCATCTGGCGGCATTTCCCATTTAAACACATGTATTTTAGCAGAATCGGTTATTTTGTCATATCTCCTCTAATAATTGCTCAATTTATGAATCAAGGGTATCTTCGTGTTCAGTTCACTCAGAGGATTCCACTTAAACAGGAAATTCATCAAATTTCAGACCCTTGCAAATTCTCCATTGCCTTTGAGCAGTTCTCCGTTTAAAAAATAAAGTTTGACAGGAAGTCTGCGACATCCACTGCATCGTATGCGGTGTGAGATTAGAACACTTGGAGTTGGGTTCCATCCGTGTGATACAACTGTATCAACTCCTGTGTGTTGCACAGTATCAAGCGCATTTGAAGGCGTTTTTAATTGGTAAAGCCAACGCTACGTGATTAGATTCATGGCGACTCCGGATTTTCTTGTGAACGGGAATTTGTGTTGAACTTCAACTTTTGTGAACAGGAAGTCTGCGACGTCGCAAACCGAGTTATGTGATTGCAGACTTGCATCGTCGCCATATCATATTTGTGGCCCATTTTAAAAGAACATGCATGCCATTGGTTTTCCTATGCAGACATGCGCTTTTCTGGGAGAGTCAAAGGTAATGGTTCTTCATTGCAAAATGTAATCCAATATAATAGAATACTCGTAAGAAAATTGAATATAATACAGTAACAGCAGATTAAATCGAACTATTCTGATTTTTTTTTTTTTCTTTTGAAAAAAAAAAGGAATTGCACCTTGTCTAGTAGTCAATTCCTTATATTTTCCGATGATTGAATCATTTTTCACCGCGCGGACAACTCTAAGTGGTTGGAGGCGAATGGCCGCGCGCGTCATTTTGGAAAGCGTTTGCAGAGCTTGAATTCATCGGGCGTGCGTCTGAATTACACCCGATTCCGGTTTTAATCGAATTAACAGAATAAACACAATTACAGGCTGCGCCCTTTTAGCCGGGTTAACGCTCCGGTTAAAAGCGGCCATACCTCGTCATCGCTCGCGTGAACTCGCGCGGAAGAATACTCCGACCGAGCTCAACAGAAAGGAACCAACTTTTTCGGCCTCCTTTCAGAAACCGCGTATCTCCCGTTGATAACGCTGTACAAACAGGTGTTTTTCAGTCCACGTTCTTGGTTTTGGTTCATTTCTCTTTACTAGGTCCGATTCGCCGGCGTGAAGAAGGGCGGGTTGAGAAGGCACAGGAAACCTGTTCTGCCGTGCTAAGGAAAAACGTCGTATGAACCTTCTGGCGTTGCCGAATTTTCTTCGATAAAACACGAATTTTCTGGTAAATTTATGAATATTTACCTTTCGATTTTTCAGATCACTCTGTACGCAATTTCACCTAAAATTCCTCAAAATTTCAAAGGAAAATATTCATAACTTGCCTCAAAAATATTTTTTTTTTTTTAAAAAAAATGTGGCAACATGAATTTTCTGGTAAATTTATGAATATTTACCTTTCGATTTTTCAGATCACTTTGTACGCAATTTCACCTAAAATTCCTCAAAATTTCAAGGGAAAATATTCATAGCTTTCCTCAAAAATAATTTTTTGTTCAAAAAAATGTGGCAACTCTCGAATGTTCTTATGGCGTTCTTCCTTAGGACGGCAGTGTTCGAATCGAAAACCTCAGAGGCGTTCACACACTCCAGCATTTTTAAAATGTTTTTTTTAACACATTTCTCTGAGAATTATTCTTTTAGAATAGTGCGACTATGAAAAAAGAAAAGTCGAGAACTTTGTGTGAAGAACTTGAAAACTTTTTAATCTCCACAACTTGATTATTTCTTGGGATACGGATCGCATTTGATACATCGAACAGGTGAGTGAGATTTTGTCAATATCGAGTGATTCAACATATGAATATAGCCTCAAAAGTCAACTGAGTAATCTAAGGGAACGTGTTTTCCGTGATAGATTTTTTATTATTATGAGTGCAAAATTGCAATGAAAAGTGAAATTGTTAGAGGTTTTCTCATTTTCAGCTTTTCCAACTCAAATCCTAGAATTTTTATTTCGGGTTATGTTCTATTGTTTTAAACCAAACGGTACATGGAACCGATCGAAAACGATCCATTTGAACAAATGTATGAATTACCGATGCCATATTCGCAACATGTACAAACTATTGCAGCTTCGGAAACACATTGATTAAAAAAGACTGAAAGGCCATAAAATCTGAAAAAGCAAAAATGACATGCTTTCTTTTTTAAAACTTGCTGAACAAAATTATTTGCCCGCTTTATGACGTCATAATTCATAAAACTATCCTAAACGGTCGTTTCTTTGTTCATTTTGAACGCTCAACTAAAAAATCGCTTTGTCGTGGAGGCTGTAGGGAACTTAATGGCAGGAAGCGAGCAATATAAAAGTAGTTTGTAAGATGTAAGTATTCCGATTGTTTATACTCGTATCTCGCTCAATTTCCAAGGATAACTATTAAGTTGAGAATTCTCCCGGATAACCGACCACTTTCAGCGCTGCGCACACTTTATCTGGAGCTCGCTGCTGATACTTTATAGGATAGTTCTGACTTGTTTGGTTTCAAAATCGATGCGCTTTAATAGCTTGGAGCTGAGTTTGAATGCAACATGGTTTCATTCTGTCCATCCCGAGTTTTTTTTCTTTAAAACTTCTTGCGTCAACACTGTAGTGACAGATGTTGTCAAATGGGTTCAAACTGAACTACATTTAGCAATAAAGAACTACAATTTCTAGGTCAAATTAGGTACAACGTGTGTACCATCAGTTTCCCATAGCACATAAAGGCTTTTAAAGATAAGCAAGAAATTTTGGTTCCTAATTTCAAAATGTAGTAAAATTGTATTTTGAGAAGAGTGTCATGATTTTCTTGAACTGGAGTAATATTAACGTTGCCTTTGCGCATTTTGTCCGCGTTTGCGATTCCCGCCAATGCTGCCGTACTAAGGAAGAACGCCGTATGGACATTCTAGAGTTGCCAAATTTCCTAGGATAAAATGTTTATTTTTGAGGAAAATTATGAATATATTTCCTTGAAATTTTCAGACACTTTAGATCAAATTACAAACAAAATTATCTGAGAAATTGGCTGACAAATATTCAAAAACCTTCCTGAAAATTAGTGATCTGCCAGAGGGAATTTTGCAACACCTGAAGGCTCATACGGCGTTTTTCCTTAGCACGCGCAGAATGATCGACTAGCTAAGGTCCAAGGGGGATTCGAATTCCAAAAGACGTGTTTTTGCCAAATTTCACTTTGGCTTCAGCTGAGTTTCAACTCGATCCGGCTTTTTCTTTTAACATTCAAGTTAATTATTTTTAATTTTCATTTCTTACAATCTCTTCGTAACTTTCGTAAAATTCTTTCTTTCAATAGTTAGCTCTCACCTTGATGTCCCTATTTTCTTAACTTTAGTTTCAGTTATCTAATCTTTATCTGTTTTGTAATTTTATCCCCTCTCAATATTGGAATTCTGTTATTAACTCTAAAAAGTGGTGTGTATTATACTTTATTAGGTATAAGTTAATGTAAAATTTTATAAAGACCTATCTGGTCTGAAAATTTCAAGTGCAATTGCTATGTACATTTACATGAAAAAAAAAAAAAAAAAAAAAAAAAAAAAAAAAAAAAAAAAAAAAAAAAAAA
>NW_017547331.1:456833-535979 GCF_001854935.1 Bemisia tabaci | reverse complement strand
ACGGGGGGATTTGCGGGTTTCTCGAAGACATCGGGGCCGGTTTCGCGGATCGGCGACTCCGTCAACAGCACGACCCGACTCGACTCGACTCGAGACAAACTCCCGGACCGCAAAGGTGAACCGCGTGAGATCCCCCGACTGACTTCCATCATATTGTTTGCATAACTCCCCTCCCCCCCCCCCCCCCCCCCNCCCGCCAGGCTTAGCCGCAGTGTCGTCATGGGGGCGTAGGGGGAGGGGGGCGTCTGAGTCAGACGCGACGGTAAAACACGAATGGGTACTTTCGAGCGAGAGTGGGCTGGTTACTAAGATATATAGACAAAGCTATACGCAAGATACTTGGCCACCAAAATTCTGAAACTCTTCACCTCTCTTAATTTAAAAATCTAAATTTTCGTTTATACTCCTATTTTCAAAATTACCTGTAAAGACGTTAATAGCCTGAGTCGCTGAATGTCTCAAAATTATAATAACTAACTAACTTGGACAAGTGGAGACTTCTTACTAGTATTGCAGCGATAGTAGAAACTATGACACAGTAAAAAAGAATAACCGCACGGAAAGAATTAATTTGCTGATTTAAAACCTCAATTTTTTTTTAAAAAAAAAAAATTGACTGCCATGTTTCAATGTACACGGATAAAATGGATTGCTAACTTCACAATCTAATTGTAAAAAAATACGTCCGACATGTTTCAAATGTATATTTTGCAATAGTGGAAAGCTAATTTAACCACGAGGGTGGTTAAATTAACTTTTTTTTATTGTAAAATCTACATAGAAACAAGTTGGACAAGTTAAAAAATTGTTAAATCGGCAATTTTATTTTTTCGGTGTAGATTTTACAATGAAAACATGCTAATAGAACACTGGTTGAATTAGCTTCCCACTATTTTAAAATATGCATTTAAAACATGGCAGTCACTTTTTTCAATAATTGGATTGTTAAATCAGCAATTTAATTTTTTCCGTGCGGAATTAAAGTTGAGGGGGGAAGTAGAACACAAAGTAACTTAGCAGCACAGTCAGGTAGGGGAATAAGAAAGTAATAGTGAGAAGAAAAAGTAATGCGAAGTACGTAACTCAAAGTAACAGTGCACACGGAAATGTTTATAACCCATGTTCGTTCGATGATACAACATCTACTGACAACA
Organism: Bemisia tabaci; assembly: GCF_001854935.1. Lineage (NCBI taxonomy): Eukaryota > Metazoa > Arthropoda > Insecta > Hemiptera > Aleyrodidae > Bemisia > Bemisia tabaci. Next base: position 534,825 of record NW_017547331.1, on the reverse strand, counting down.
GCAACAACACCCATCGCGTGCTTTTGCTGGTTTGGACGAATGCGGTCAGAGAGTAGTGAAGACTATTCATAGAGACTCAGGTGTAGCGCGCCTTCATCATTGCACGATACCCTAAGCATCACCGCGGAGTTAGTTTAGTTGCTTAACCCAACCGAACCCAACTCCGCTTAGTTTCCCGTCGTATTCAGGACGTATTGAGCGGTAAGCTTAGCAAGTTCACCTTACAATTACTTGCTCCCTAAGGCATTGGTCAATACTTTGTGCAACAATCAGGAAGGAAGTTATTGCAACCGTTGAATGATGGAAATTTGAAATTTAATTGCCACCTTCTACCGCGAGGCTATTGAAGAGTCTTTGCCCATTACTGTCCCCGCGGGCAGGCAAAAAGAACATAAAAACCATTAGACTCAAAATAGAGCGGATTTAAAAAGGATTAGCTTAATTGCATTTTACAATGCCTTGTTTCTTAGCGTGCTTTATCTTTACAGAAAATTAAACAGCCAACCACTTTGAAAAAATCCGTAAACCAATTAAATCATCCATCAGTTATAAATAAAATAAACTCTTCAAATTTCAGGGTAAAATAATGTTGCTTAATTTTCTCTTAAAATAAATAGACCATGCAAAGGAATCTGGTAACGCCTATGTTATTTTGATGCAGGCTGATTATCAAAACTTACAGACAAAGTAAAGACAAAGACGGCAATAGAAAAATGGAGTGATCCTCTTCGGTTGGAACGGTTGGGCGTTATGAACTAAGCGAGAAACTAAGGGGTTTCTTCTTGGATTGTTGTTATTCTATTACTTATCCCCTTTGCACACCACAACCACCTGCTTAAACCAATAGACTCCCTCCAATTTCTCTATGTCCCGTCCTCTGTCTATCACCGTGCGGGCGACTTTGTCTAGATTCTGCTCTGCACATAGGAAAAAGCACGGGAACTTTCATCTCCACGTTACAAATAGCGACCTGACGAGTAGCGAGGCGTGCTAATCGACTATCGATATTACCCTATTTGAAGCTATGGTGAAGAATCGATTATTATGGTGTTGGTTGCGAACGCCCTGCTAATCGATCTTTTTCCAGAAGTTTGAATGGCACATCAATCGATACACCGACTATACATGCTCCGCCGCACAGTAGATCGAGTCAGCAGGAGAGGTCGGACAAAATTTGGAAACTTTAGACGCTTATAACTCCGTTTATACAAAACTTTGAGGCTCTAAAAGTGGTTCCATTGGTTTCTTCGTGAAATTTTCTACGTAGAGCATCCCTTGGAATGTAAAATGTGACGAAATAAACCCCAAAATTCGCAGTTTAAGTCAAACATTTCATGTCCGACCTCTCTAATTGACTCGATCCACTGTGCGCCGCCCGATACAATGAAACACGGAGCGCGGCAGCCTCGTTGAACTTTGGACAAATCACGAGCCGAAACTAGGAAAACGTCTGCGGCGAAACCGCAAATCCCGCCGGGGGCCCGGTGTCCGCTCGCCGGAAAAAGACGAATCCATCAGCGGTTCCGGCAGCAAATACGCTCTTTTTATCGATGGGCCGACATCTGGGAGTTGACACGGTGTATTTGCGATCCCCTTTCCGGGGGGCGGGGGTTCTTTTGTGCCCCGGCTACGCGCACGGACAAAGCAAACACTCAAAAAAGGCCCCGGCACAAAAGGATTCCCCGCGCCAATTCGAGGTCAAAGGTCGAAAACTCCTGACCATCGCTCGACGCATCTATGACAACGCGGCTGAGTTTTGAGGAAAATACCACGCTGTGCGCTACCGTGTGGAGGAAGAACGTTGTATACGCCTTCAGGCGTTGCCAGATTTCCCTTGATAATATCTTGATTTTAAAGGAAATTTGAAGATATATTTCATCAAATCTCTCAGAGATGATTTTTTTCGCAAGTTAATCTGGAGTGCCTTAAAATTTCAGGAAAAGATACTCATAAATTTGTCCTGGACTAAATATTTTATTAGAAAAATATGGCAACTTTCGCGAGTACATATGGCGTTATTCCTTGGGGACTTTATCATTTTATCAGTGAAGACCGGCAATAGCGCACGACAAGCGCTCGATTCCCAATAAAGCACCCCGTGCATAAAATCGGCGGTGGCTTCGTGGGTGCCAACTTGATCGCTAATTGCGAAAATTTGGACCCGTTATCAAGTTCTGGTGTGAGGAGAGCTTCTCAGTTTACCCATGGGTAAAATTTGACAAAAACAAAATGATGACATGCTTGTATCATAATCAACTTCAGAATGCAGAAAAATCAATGCTGAGGCTTTAATATATAATTATTTCTGCTCTATGCAGAGTAATGGGCAGAATATCTTTTCCGCACAAAGTAAATGTGTGGTAACTTTTCCGACTATCGTTGCCGCACAAAATCATTTTCGCAGAAATTAGATCAACAATTTACGGAATAAATAGCAAGAATTAAGAAGGAACTTAAGTATAAGCACGCAGATGAAAATAATGGAAAATTCACGGACGAAAATCTGGACCCTGACGATCCCTGTTGGGCTGCTGAGTAAGGTAAGAAATAATTTTTTCAATCTTCGTTCACTCATTTTTCTTAAAAATGCCTCATATTTTTCTCGATGTTGCCATATACCACAGAAAATTATTTTTGCGAAAATGATCTTGTGCGGCAACGATAATCGGAAAAAAACCACAAATGTACTTCGTGCGGAAAAGATGGTCAGCCGAGCAATTCAACTCTCCAAGCAGAGAGGGTACTACATACATCAGTATGATTGCGACTCATTCTCGGCAATTTCAAGTAGTAATTTTCAGGTCATTGTCAAGGCGACCATGATCGGAACTATTATTCATGGCTTATCCATAAAATCACCTATCTGCATAAGGAAGCTGATGGTACATACAGTCCTTCTAAAATGAGCCTGAAATAATGGTTCCACTGGGAAATAAAATCCAATTTGGCGACGATCCGGTGGGGAGCTGGGCTGAGGCTCATCGATAGCTCGTAATGTTCTCATTTGCGCGGACGTTCAACCTACCTCGCTTCCAGGAAACAGCTCTCAGACTTCGTCATTGGTCTGACATGATGTTATCTCTCGAAATCCGCATCATGAGCCCTGTTGTCTATATGACTCTTTCCTCTCTGGAGCTCACATGAAATTGTAGATACGCCCTTACGTCACGAACACGACAACGTCATTGTGCAAAAACGAGCGGATTTAGACACTTAATCAATTCGCAAAAGTGACACTTGTTCTGTGACGGGTACGTTGAATCATGCGGATTATTTTTAAACGTAATCGTGGTGCTCCAAAACATCGGTTTGTACGGCTATTGGTATTTAACAAGAGTTCCTAATTTTCTGTCTAACATGGTATACATTCCTACACGATTGCGCACAGTCCTTCCAATTTTTCAGCGAATTCTATTCGTAATTTGATTCAAAGTGCCATTCATCATAACATAAAATATTCATAACTTTCCTTAAAAATAAAAATTCGCATGTTCATACGGTGGTTTTTCATAGCACGACAGCATAAGGATAAAAAAAATCTTGTTACCGACACTGAACTTGGTGCAAACCAATTGAGCTAGAACTTTTTTGGTTCAGGTAATCAAAGTACACGGTCAGAGAAATCGAATAAAATACCGTATCCCCGGCGGTAACACTTTGACGACAAGAGGCTTTTACACCGCGGTTGGGGTCCGCGAGTATTTCATCGCTCGGCTGACAGAAGGGCGTAACTACAAATTGGGACGGGCCCGGAGAAGCATTGAGTTGTACGGACGACAGGGTTCACTGCAGAGTGTAGTTATGCCCTTATGTCAGGTGAGCGACGATTTCATCGCCGAGCCAAACTCAGGACACGAATGCGCGACTGCTGTTTGCACTCCTCGACAGGACAAATGTCAACCTCAAAGCAAATGCGGCCCTAGCATCTCCATTCAGTTCGGAGGCGCGGAGCCTGGTACAATGGAGCCAGACTTAGAGTAGTGCGCTCTCCTCACCGGGCAGAATACGTATCCCCTCCCCCCACCCGCTGTGCCATGGGGGGGGGGGGCTTTCGGGAGAGCATACTCGCAAGCTCAGGGTCCTCGGGAACTAGAAACTCAGGAGTGGGTATTTGCATAAGATGACGGCTCGGCGCACAATAAAGCGAGTTGACGGGGGAAATTGGACACATTAGCCGATCAAGAAAATTGGGAACATTGTTTTTCTCCATTAAAATCTATAGAAATGCATCGATTCTTGGAGAGGCCAGGTGCTACGAACCCAAAGAAAAGAGAAAAAGAGCTTTAAAAACGATTTAAACGGTTTTCCGTCCGACGAGGGTATTATCAAAAAATTCGGCGCCGGCTACATTTTGATATTACTGCATGCGATGTTTCATACAGTCTCCTTAGCACGATGTGCTTTTAAGCATCCACCTTTCTACATGCAAATCGAGAATGGAGGGGCTCAAAAATGATTTTTTCCGCGTTTGTTACACGCAATCGAGAGGAAATGTTGCAAAATCTAATCGGTGATCGAGAAGACCGATTAGTTCTTCGGAGGCTAAGTGATTGAATATTGGAATTTATAGACGAAGCTATAGACAAAAACGACAACGCGAAAATGTTGGTTGAAACGGGTAGTTGATATATACTAACTGTGGGGTCTCTCGTGGGTTGCCATTAGTTATTCTATTATTTACCCCCTTCGTCTTTTACAACCACCTGCTCCACCAATAGGATCGCTCCATTTCCTTTTATCTAGTTGTCCATCACTAAATTATCAGCCCGCAGGAAGAGATGAAACTGATTTAACTCTTCTAAATTATAACAGCATGCGGGGCAGCGTCCACAAACTCTCATGGACAGCCCCACATCTCCATAAAAAAATGCGTGTTAAAAGGCTAAAAATTCACTTTTCAATCCCGCTTTCTTGATGGTGATTGGCACACAGAAAGTTCAACTTTAAAGCTCATTGCGCTCGGGAGGCCGAAAGGACCTTCAAATCAAATAATCTTGCAAATTCCGCAGTGTTCAATGCGTTGTCCTTTCCATCAAGGAACATCCCTCACAATTTATGATAGAATACCATCAGAATCTGCGGTTGACTTGAAAATTTCATTCGTCTTCCATAGACGCTATTAGCACACAGAGAAAAAAAAACTTCGTGCGCGGGACCCGAAGTTTAGGTCATATGGGTCTCTGAGGTTTCCGGATTGAGCATCTGAACACTTCAGGTCCAGCTGCTGAGGTTTGGATCACACATCTGAAACTTCAATTCTTACATCTGAGGTGCTTCGGTTTTCACATCCGAAAAACTTCGGTTCTCACATCTGAAGTACTTCATACATATGTAAGAACTGAAGTTTCAGAAGTATGATCCGAACCTCGACAGCTGGGCCTAAAGTGTTCAGATGCTCAATCCGAAAACTTTCGAGATCCATATGACCTGAACTTCGGGTCCCACGCACGAGGTTTTTTTCTCCGTGCAGTGACGTCACCACAGGGACTCTCCATTATACCTAATTGAATCCAAACAATAGTAATGACGTAACCTCTTTCACTGCTTCCGATGAGTTTAAATCTATATGTATCGCTTTTCTGTGACGCAACGCAAGGAGCATCTATAGGTTTGCTCCACTGTGCGGTGCGGCAGCGTGCCAGATCGATATAGGGATAGGGATAGGCTTGGCTCCGGCGGCCCGGACCCTTGCCTCGCGATAGAGACGGGTATCGATTCTGATTATTCGCTGCTTTGTTGACGAACGCCATCTCAGGACCCGGTAACGGAGGCAAGAGTAAAATATTCAGATGCTCTTGTCCTCCGGCAGGTGAAGTGTATTCGTGTGAATTTTAAAGGTCCTGCATGTTCCCAATCCGTGCATGGCGATAGGCCCAGGCAAGAGCTTAATACTCCTGTGCTAAGTCAAAACGCCGTGAGAGTCATCAGACGTTGCCGAATTTCCTCCGACAAATCACGACCTTTCAGGAAAATCCGTGAATATTTCTCTTCCGATTTTTCAGAGGATTTAGTTCGTAATTTGATCGATAAAATCTGAAGTTGTAGAGGAAAACTATTCATAACTTTCTTCAAAAATAAATATTTTCTGAGAGAAAAATTTGGCAACATTCGAATGCTGATACGGCGTTTTTCCTTGGCGCGGCAGAATGCACGATGTTTCGCCTGGTGATGATTGATGAGCAACGTGTTGAACATTTTATTCTCCTGGTGATGACTGATGAATGTCGGATCGAGGAGTTTGTATCGTTGAGTTGGTTCAAATTTATCTCCGTGTCAAGTTGTAAAAGGAGCATGTCATATACTGAAAAAAAGGTTACGAGCTATATGAACACACCTTTTCTTCCGGGCTCGGAGGCCGAAGTTCCGGGTGCTGGATCCGAGGCTTCAACTACTCCGGGTTCAGTGACTGGGGCAACGGGTATACACACGGAACTTTCGTCCTCTGAGCCCGGAGCGGACGGTATGTCTATTAAGCCCGTACGTACAGCTTCCACAGCCGACCCCCCCCCCTTTCTTTTATAACTTTTTGTAGAAAGATATAAGACAGATCTGCCTCATGTTTGCTAGATTGCTTTCTATTTACATTCTTAGAATAAATTGATTTATCTTGTAACGATGATGAGAATTTGAAAATTTGAAATGATTCTTCACTACATGACAACTGAACCGATCTTGGAATACGCTCCGAATGAAAACTCAGATGTTGTAAGATTTGATTAGAGACTGGAATATGAGAACGTAATTTCATTAGAGAGACAACTTTCTTTTTAGGCGTTGAAACATCATTTGAATGGAGCCAGGGAAATACAAGTTTTCCCATTAACTTTAAATTAAATTCTGGCTAAGTTTAGACAAAAAGCTGAGAATTATATAAAGCGGTACATACAGAGTAACACGATTAAGTGTCGGACAAACTCGATTCATTATCGATTTAACGAACAAAACTGATTCAATTGACTAATAAATCCAACTTTCACAGGAGAATGATGTGCCAGATCGTCCACTTTTGAATTTCGTCTCCTAATAAATGCTGAACAATTGGAATTTGGGAGCGAATTTTTCACGACAGGGTGTCTACCGGTCCCCAATGTCCCCGATTATCCCTGATTTTGGAAGGGTGTCCCCGAAATCCCCGGAAGTCCCCAATTTTCTTGTTCGAGTCCCCAAAAAATGACAAAAATCGTCCGTAACACCGGCATTTTCAAATTTTCTCGCCAACCGCGGCGGCGCAGTATAACCAAGAATAGAAAACCTGAGGTATTGCTTGGTTTTTCGTATGTTTTCATTCGTTCAACATGACTTGTAAAATTAGTCGTATAAAATGCGCCTTTCAACGCTCTAACTAGCTCCCTTTCTCTTACTATTTCGGGGGAAAAGTCCCCGATTTTCTTGAAAAAACACCCCTAAAAGTCCCCAATTTTAGTTTTTTATAATTGGCAGACACCCTGATTGAGACTGGTTTTACTTGAAATCATTAATAACTCAATTTTTTCAAAGACTGCACCTATGCGCCTCGTCCTCCAAGCTCTTCAAATAAGTTTCTTTTTGCTCAGCACAGCAGAGTAGGTCATGTGAGCAAAAAAGTCCAGCCAAAATACACCCGTGAAAGAAGGATAGGAGGGAAGCGCAAAGCGCTCAAAGGTTGGACTCAAAGTTCAACACATTTTTCCGACTTTCAAACAGGGACGACCGGACGATATTTCCCGGTCTTGTCTTCGTCAAGCGTTTTCGAAAGTGCTTTTCTGTTTTGAACGACGCGCGTGACATCACGGAAGCGGCCGTAAAGATCAAAGGTGCGGCCCGGAAAACCGTTACGGCCGCGAGGACACCGCCAGTCGATATAAATATGCCAGCGTCAGCCACCAGGTTGCCAAGCCGTGCAGCGGAATTCGCAAATTCAGCTATCACCGTAGAATAATTTCTCCTTGAAAATTGGCAATGTTGAAAACACATGTTAATAATATTGATGTGTTCTCCTTCAATAGAATAAAATGGGAACGAAGATTCTTGAACACCACAAACGAGATTCGTGGTCTGGTAGCTTCACCGTCGATATTTTAATCAGTGGCGTGGCGTGCTTTGCGATATATCGATTAATTTGCTATTGAAACCCATGGGAAAGGATCGATAAACAGGAGTTTCGCAGCGAACGCCTTAATAATCGATTCTTTACCGTAGCTTCAAATGAGGGAGTATCGATAATCGATCATTCACGCCACGCCACCGATTTTAATCCCATGCTGTGGTTTCGAAGTCCAAGCAAACAGAAACTTCCTTTCGAGGCGATCTCCAGAATAAAATTATTTCTTTGAAATGGGAAAAATCGTTGCAATTTTTAATTTTCATTCCTTGCAGATTTTGTAGAGGCTCGCGCTCTCTGAGGCACTCGATTCTTCCCTGTTTTTAAGTGCTGCAGTTTTAAATAATTCAGAAATTAAAGTAGCCGTCTCATTCGGTTGGCGCATCTGTCGCAGTTAAAAACTTGCGGTCGTTTCAGCATCCAGCCAAAGTTTCCCGGCTCCCCTCCCCTCCTCTCACCGCCGGAACATCCAATTATAATTTCAGATAAGAAATAATTTGCGATTTAGTCGTAAGTTTCCGGGATCCATTATTTAAGGCAGCGACTGCAGGTATGGCGCCAACTGCCGTCTTTAGGCAGGCCAAATTTATGGTGGTGAGCCGTGGACCACATTTGTCAGATGCAAACGACTGGAATTCCTTCGGTTTTCTGCGCGATATTTTCGAGTTCCTGGTACTTGAATCGTTTCAGTAGAATTTCGTAGTAGAATGTTCAAATTACTTCGACAAGGAACGGATAGTTCCATTGGTTGATTGTTGTTGTCAAGAGATTACTTGCTTAAGAAAACTCTGCTTGGGGGAGCGATGCTGTATTTTGCATCTAAAGATGAGCTATTCGCTGGTTGTTAATATAAAACGGCGTAGGAAAATTCGGATGTTGCCAAATTTCCCCCGATAAAAATCTGTTTTGGAAGTAAGTCGTGCGTATTTTTCTTTGGGGATATTTTAGATTTAATAGCGTACAAAATAATCTGAAAAATTGGAAGAAAATATTTAAAACTTCCTCAGGAAATGCGTATTTGGTCAAAGTAGATTTGGTAATGCCTGAAGGTTCATACGGCGTACTTCCTTAGTATCGCAGTATTGAGCTGTTTGTTGTCTGTGTCTACCGCTTTGTCTATCATTCACAACAATCAGCCTGTAGGCTTTGCCTAACCATCTTTCATATGTTTCATGACTTAATACGCAACGAGCGGAGTAACTTAATATTTTGTGAGTACATTCTTCCTTTCCGGATCGAAATGAGCTAAAAATATCAAGGTGCTCTGCTACTGTATCTCCTCGAAGAAAAGTCAAACTCTGAAGGAAACGAGGCAACGTGAGAAGCAGATAAGCCGATCCGGCCGATTGACGAGCGACGCGAGTAGCAATCTATTCAGCAAACAAGACCGAGTTTGACAAAGTTCCTGTATAAACCGACACAGTCATCATTAAAAGCTCAACAGGTAGCCCATCAATCATCATTAGACGCAAAATAGTGTCGGCTCACGACAACGCATCTTGTCCCGAACATTTACACCGCTCAGATGTACCGCGCTAAGCAAAAACGCCGCATGAACCTTCAGGCGCTGCCAAATTTCCCTCGATAAAACACGAATTTCCAGGTTAACTCGTGTATATTTTTTACCAAGTTTTCAGAATAATTTTTTTCGCACTTTCACCTAAAATTCCTGAAATTTCAAAGGAAATATATTCATAACTTTCCCCGAAAATAAATACTCTATGGAAGGAAAGTTGGCAACTCTGGGATTCTCATAGGGCGTTCTTCTTCAGGAAGGCGGAGATAAGCGATGTCGGGATCTCTAAAATACCCGGTCGGGGAGCTCTCGAGAAACTTGGGGATAAACTGTTCTCGAGCCTAGTCGACAGGGCTCGACGCCGCGCCGGAGGGTGTGACGGCTCTCAATTTGTGGAGGCGCCCACGTGCTTTAATCTCGGCGAAACTTTTCCGGTGGCGGAAGATGCTCTGGATTCGGGGCCCACCCGGAATAGTTTAACCCCACACACAGCCACCGCCGCCGCCACCGTTGAGATTAATAACGAGGGCCTGTCTCGCCGAGAAACCGGCCGCCCGAGAGTGACTCGTGATCCATCTCCTTCGACGCCCCTTCAAAACGCCCAGCACGCAATAGCGGGTACAGCCGTGCTGCTTTAGTTGCCTACCCGACGATTCCGCGACGATACCCCGTGAACGACGAAATTCATTAAATATATTTTAAACAATAGTTAGGAACAGATGACCGTAAAATCATATGAAGACAAATTGGTAGGCACTATCTGATACATGAGAGGATAAATGCAGGGGATTCCTTCTCGCCTAAAAATAAGGGAAAGGGAGAAACCGGCCGCCCGAAAAGAACTCGTGATCCATCTCCTTCGACGCCCCTTCAAAACGCCCGGCACGCAATAGCGGGTACAGCCGTGCTGCTTTAGTTGCCTACCCGACGGTTCCGCGACTTTACCCCGCGAACGACGAAATTCATAAAACATATTTTAAACAATAGTTAGGAACAGATGACCGTAAAATCATATTAAGACGAATTGGTAGGCACTATCTGATACATGAGAGGATAAATACAGAGGATTCCTTCTCGCCTAAAAATAAGGGAAAGGGACAAAAGGGGAGATTTAACAAAAGAGTGAGAAAATGTCATTTTCCGATCCAAAAACCAGGATTCGAGCTCCCCTCCATGGCGGTTGGATCCACCCCTAACAGTCAAAAAGTTTCATCCACACGAGTCAAAGTAGCTCATTATAAGCGTCACTGGTGAACAAAAGAAAGCGACAGATGCTCGTTATATTGAGCACGGAAAACCGCTAATCAAAGCTGTATCGATTCAGTTGCGATGCGTGACGTCACTTTTCGGCCTGCGGATCGATTGCTGAACAGTTATCGGTCGATCTTGATCGAATAATTCCTATCTTAGGAATGTAATGTATCGATCGAGCTTTTTCGATAGCGATTCGATAATCGATCCGTTGATGCTAGTGGCACCCGAAGCAAAGACGGGGATTTTTAAACCTCAAACAACGAGAGCATTACAGCGCGGAAATGGAGTTTCAGCCAGACTGACGTATCATTAGATCCACCCGTCAAATTTTTCAGCCGGAAACTCACGTGACCTACTTCCAACGTGTAAAGGAACAACGCCGCATCAACTTTCAGACGTTGCCAAATTTCTCCCAATGGTTATAGGACATTTCGTCAACGATGTTTTGTCCGCGCTACTGTTTTTTCCAGTAATTTACGTACACGCGTTTTTTCGGCACGGGAGTTTTGGTCCACGTGCCAGTTGAGACCCAAAGTTAATTGGCCCACATGTAAATACAAACGACAATTGCTCACGACGTTTTTAGATGGAAACGTATAATGTCTTGGAAGAATGAGGGTTTCCTTGTTTTTTTGTTTTGTATGTTTGGTCCAACGGAGAATAATATACAGGGTTATTCAAAAGTTACGCACCACTGGCCATAACTTTAGTTCTAATTATGATATCGATTTGCGGTTTGTGGCGTCCTTCCTCATATCGAGGGGGAAACTTTTTGAGGTACTTTTCAGTTTTTCACCCCCCCAGGGGGAGGGGGGGCGGGGGGCAACTCAAAAATTTCAAATGGCAACCCCCATCATGTGATACATCGTTAGAAAGAGCATGAAAAAAGAAAATTTTTGGCGCAAACCGGAAGTCGATCTGACCCCCCTGTCAAAAGTTAGGGGGGTCCAAAGGTTATTTAGGGGGTCCGTACCTTCATTTTTTAGAGTAGCTTCGGCGGCTCTTGGACATACCGTTTCTCTTTTCAAAGAGTCCTCGAATACTCCAAGTCTGATACCGAAGTCTTCATATTCGCCCCGGGCCACCACAGCCCCCCCCGTAGGGGGGGATGGGCCTGTTACAATGAAACATTGCATTAAAATGCGAAAAATCACAGAAGAGCTCCAAACTTAGCATCAAATCCGAGTGGAACTTCTTGCCAATGTTAACGCAAACGCAGCCTGCGACTTTAAAGTGAGTTTTCAAAACTCTTAGCCCCCTGCCCCCCTTCATTTTTGGTTGCAGAGCGGGTAAAAACCGGGAAATTCACTACAAATAATGCCCGAAACTAATGTCCAACTTGAGGAGGACCCTTGAAACGTTGCGATCAGTCGGAGCATTGAAATACAAGGACTGCCACCCCCTTAAAGTACGAAAACATCCAAAACACCCCCGCTGCCCCCCTCATTTTTCGTTGCGGAGCGGGTAAAAACCGGGAAATTCGCCAGAAATGATGCCCCGGTTCTTACCAGCTCTGCAACGAAAAAAGAGGGGGGCAGCGGGGGTTTTATGGATGTTTCCGTCCTTAAAGTGGACGGCAGTTCCTGTGTTGCAGTTCTCCGACTGAGCGCAACGTTTCAAGGGTTCTTGTCAAGTTCTACAGTGGTTTCGGGCATCATCTCTGGCGATCATTTCTGGCTTGCGGAGCGGGTAAAAACCGGGAAAATCGCCAGAAATGATGCCCGAAACCACTGTAGAACTTGACAAGAACCCTTGAAACGTTGCGCTCAGTCGGAGAACTGCAACACAGGAACTGCCGTCCACTTTAAGGACGGAAACATCCATAAAACCCCCGCTGCCCCCCTCTTTTTTCGTTGCAGAGCTGGTAAGAACCGGGGCATCATTTCTGGCGAATTTCCCGGTTTTTACCCGCTCCGCAACGAAAAATGAGGGGGGCAGCGGGGGTGTTTTGGATGTTTCCGTACTTTAAGGGGGTGGCAGTCCTTGTATTTCAATGCTCCGACTGATCGCAACGTTTCAAGGGTCCTCCTCAAGTTGGACATTAGTTTCGGGCATTATTTGTAGTGAATTTCCCGGTTTTTACCCGCTCTGCAACCAAAAATGAAGGGGGGCAGGGGGCTAAGAGTTTTGAAAACTCACTTTAAAGTCGCAGGCTGCGTTTGCGTTAACATTGGCAAGAAGTTCCACTCGGATTTGATGCTAAGTTTGGAGCTCTTCTGTGATTTTTCGCATTTTAATGCAATGTTTCATTGTAACAGGCCCATCCCCCCCTACGGGGGGGGCTGTGGTGGCCCGGGGCGAATATGAAGACTTCGGTATCAGACTTGGAGTATTCGAGGACTCTTTGAAAAGAGAAACGGTATGTCCAAGAGCCGCCGAAGCTACTCTAAAAAATGAAGGTACGGACCCCCTAAATAACCTTTGGACCCCCCTAACTTTTGATAGGGGGGTCAGATCGACTTCCGGTTTGCGCCAAAAATTTTCTTTTTTCATGCTCTTTCTAACGATGTATCACATGATGGGGGTTGCTATTTGAAATTTTTGAGTTGCCCCCCGCCCCCCCTCCCCCTGGGGGGGTGAAAAACTGAAAAGTACCTCAAAAAGTTTCCCCCTCGATATGAGGAAGGACGCCACAAACCGCAAATCGATATCATAATTAGAACTAAAGTTATGGCCAGTGGTGCGTAACTTTTGAATAACCCTGTATAGTTGAGAGTTTTGGTAAAAATGGGGGAGCGTCAATTCCATGAGATAAAATTCACTAAAACTCTCTACACCTCTTTAGTGTAACAGGACTTAATTATCTTTCAAGAAGTTCCCACCTTGTTATACCTGAACCGGATAAACCTTTATGTTTGCCTCAGCTGAAGGCTCTTAGATTCTTCCTGGGTATGATAAGTATCTTGGTTTATTTTGCGAGGAAAGATCTGAACTTTTAAAGGATGCCTGTCATTCTTAATACGTTCAATTTCGTATGATACTGTGCAACACCTCTGTTGTGAAATAGTTGCTTCAGGCGCCGCCGCACGGCGGGCGGGTGGCCAGCACGAAACGCGCATTGGCGCCTGCAAACCTAAGTGGATACTTTAAGCATTGTGCAATGCGTGAAGTATCCACTTAGGTTTGTAGGCGCCAGTGAGCCTCTCGCGCTGACAGCACGCCGCTCCGCTCTGTTATGCTTTAATATTTATACTCGCATAGTCAGAGTTTTTTAACTCATGATTTTGAAATGTTTGCACACTCTGCATTGATTATTCTCAGTGAAATTAATGGGGGGAAAATATGCATCAATTTATCAAAGGAAAATAATAATATAAGATATGTTTTTTAAATACTGATGGTTCCGTGTCAAATTTAGTGATTTCCAAAGCACTTTAATTTTTTCTTTTACATTTTGGGCTTTTATTGTGCTGCATGGAGGTGTACGCGCAACTAAACGCTCAAAATTTGACGTATTTGACTCTAAAAGATCGATGTACAAATGGGTTAAAACTAAAGATTGCGTGCTTCTTGGTTTTCTTTCCTCCTTTATTCATTTTTGCAGTTTCTGTCGGCACAACTGCGGCTCATTGAGATCAGTGTCGCTTGGAAAAGGTTTTACAAATATTTGTCACGTTTTAAAAATATAAATGTTTTCAAAAATAGGGAATGACCCCTAACACTTTTTTCCGTGAAAATTACATATTAAATCGACAACGATTTGGCAACATCTAAATATACATACGATGTTCTTCCTCAGCACAAAAAAATCAAGATACCGGCTCTTGAAACTAACTGCCCCGCCCCCTCACATACTCCGTCGACAAACCTAAGTCAACACGAGTAATGAACCTAAGGCGGAAAAAATTAGGGCGGGGAAAATGGTGCTCCTGACCGAGGCGACAGGAAAGATAATCACCTGGCAAACAAAACAACACAACTTCATTTCTGCGTAAACCCTTGGAAGTATCAAGTTTTACGGACGATAAAACTCATCTCGAATTGCACTTACGCTTTTACGTTCGCGGCGCCCCGAGATTAGACGGCGAGACGAGCGCGCAGCTACGGACCACGGAATGGTAAACTACCCTGCTGAGAAAGAACAGCACAGCCGTACTAGGGAAGAGCGCCGTAAGAGCCTTCAGACGTTGCCATATTTCCTTCAATAAAAATTGAGTTTACGAGGAAAATTTTGAATATTTTCCCTGAAAATTTTCAGACAATATTGTTCGCACTTGAATCTAAAACATCTGAAAATTTCTCGAAAAAATATGCTTGAATTTCGTCAAAAATACATTTTCTACCCGGGGAGATTCGGCAACTCTCGAATTTTCATACGGCGTTCTTCCTTAGCACATCCCCGACGGAAACCTTACGGAAGTAGGTGGTTTTTCCTCGGGCGGGAGCATTGTTGCCGGACTGAGCACTCTCCTCTATTCAACTCCATGTGAAAGAACATATTTTATCTGTGAATTCGGCAACGTCGGGCGAGCGTAATCCCCGGGCGAATGTGTAACCGCGCGCCCGGAGGCGGGGAAAACTAGAAAATTAAGTGCTAATAATGTGTTGAGGGAGACACTCGCGAGCTTATCATTAAATTTGATTAATGATTTCTATAACGCATTCCTTTCTTCCTTTCGCCTCGTCGCGGCGGCTACCCTAAACTTCCGTTCATTTATAACTGACTCGCTGCTCCGCTCGCGATGATGCTTTGACCCGGGACGGATTGCCAAGTCTGCTCAACTTTGCTTTTCCCTTCGTTTTTCCGACACCCCCCCCCCTTCGACAACCCTCCAGGGTTGCCGCAGGATATAGAAAATTAAATTCCCTCACATTTCACTGATTTTTCTGTCAAATTTCGGTAAAATTCCCTGGCGATTGAAGATATGCCAGATGGTTAAAATTCCATACTTTCAAATAGTTTTCACGCAAAATCTGTTGTTTGAAACGTCAAACCTAGTTTAGGGGCAAACAAATGTGACATTTCCTTGATTTACCTGTCAAATTTTGGTAAAAAAAAACCCCTAACAATTAAAGATACGACAAATTATATTTTTGATATTTTCGTCATTTTCCCTGACAATTCCAGGTTTTCCCTGACTTTTTAAAATCCCTGACACTTCCCTGTATTTCCTGACTGTGGCAACCCTGACCCCCTTCGACCCCCTCCCCCGAGGGGCGAGATTTAACGGTCGAGAGAGATTAAGCTCTCGCGGGGGTTTTCCGCGTGCGGGAAAAATAATTCGCACGGAAAAAATAAACGCTCGGGATCGAACGCCGCGGTCGAGAGCGGAATCTATCAGCGGGCTGATTATGGAGCATGTATAAGCTTCAGAAAAGGGGAAAAGGAGTAATCCTATTGGTTGAAACGGGATTTCTAAAGAATTTTCGAGCATCACATAACGTCGTGGTGCATCCGGTATTTTTACACAAGATTTTACCCCGAAACATTTTACATCGCAAATGATCTGATGAACGATTTGCGATATTCACTTTGAGCAAATTTTTAAAGCTGTTTCCAAATGTCTCTTTGTCAAATTAGGTTTACAAATGCCTGGCGTATTTTAACGTGATGTGAATATTCAATTCTTTTTTCAAAACGTCCTAAAATCCATAAATTATCAATTGGACTACATTTTGCAATTGGGAAATACAAAGTATGAGAAACAACTTATACACCATTATTTCCCCGCATAAGAGTTTTTACAAATGAGCCAGGAAGTAAAGTCCCTAATTGCAAAACGTTTTCCAACTGATCGGTCGAATTTCGAATCGTTCTCCGAAGGGCTGCTGAAGATCCACTTTAAAATGGATTACACATTGCAAGTAGGATCCACTATTTCTGACTCATGTTATAGAAACATATTATGTGTCATTAGTTTCCCTGTGCAGATAGGCGCTTCAGTAATTGAGCCATAAAGAGTCGTTTCTCATTGCAAAATGCGGTCGACATGCCCCAGAAACTGGAGAGGGCACGGTCGTTTTTTCATAAGTTTGTTTGCACATGCATCCTTCCTGGTCTCACCTCTCCTCGTGTTTCACTCAACTTCCGAACAGACACCGCTCGAGCGTCCTCTCTCTTTGAGATTTCTCGCGGATACGAATCTCTCTCACTGCGAGGATGATGAGCTCAAATTGAATTTAATGGGAACTACGGACGCACCTTTAACGATCCCGCTATAAAGTTTTTCCTCGATGGAAACAAGTATAGGTCAAATCTTCGAGTAGTCAGCTCGATTTCGTTGCATATTTCTTTAAAAATCTGACCGGCTACACGTTGCACTTTCAGGGTTACCATAACAGAGAATTTGTAGGTGACTTACATTTTGTGAATTTCATATTTAAAATGATGTAGCTAGGAAAACTGAGTGCGAGGATATCCTTGGTTTCGAAATTGTACAATTATTGGAAAAAATATGACAAAATAACCTGATATGCTAAAATACATGTGTTTAAATGGTAGAGACGTCAGATGATGCTTTTTAAATCTATTTTCCTCCAATTTCCAATGTCAGAAAAAATTACGAAACATACTGCGGACTCAGCTCATTACGCACTCTCAGATGAAGCGATACAATTATGGTGTACAAATTCTCCATAGCTTCAACTTCAAATTCTCTGACTTTTCCTTGACTATTATTGTTTTTCCCAGACGCACGACCATTTTCACGTAAAAATTTAGATTGTCCGGTAAAAATTGGCAACGGCTAATGTGGCTTGGTTCCTTTCTGCTTGACGTGGTCCAACTCTGGTTTGGTTCAGACGTTCTAAGGGTGCAACACTAGAGAAACACTTTTATTATGTCAACAAATTTCTTCAGTGTTTGTGGACTTACGACCCTTTTCCCTTGAGCGGCCACATACGGTAAAATACCGTTGCAACTGATCCATTTGAGTCGGAACCAAGATGCAATTAAGTCACAGCGAACAATGAGCACGATCAAAATGAATCCCGGAAAGTTAATAAGCACCGAGCGGAGTTGAAAAGATAAGCAAACAAGCGATATTAATGGCCGACAACTCGGAGCAGTTAAAGGATCGCTAATGAGTCATGAGATTTTTTAATAAGCAGGACGTGCTCTTAAATTGGTTTAGCTGAGAAATTTTCACCGTTTAATGAGGCCTTTTCGTCGGGCGGAACAAGATCGGCATTCTACTGCGTTCAACGTTGCCAACTTATGCGATAAAACGCGAGTTTATATGGAGAAAAATGCTGAATTTTCAGCACTGTCTTGCATCAATAGTCACGCTTCGTTAAAACCGCATATGTGCGTAGGTTTATCATTGGAGTTGGGCGGTTTTTCCTGGGCAAGGCAGCATTCACCGGCGTCGTAACGAGTTACTGACCCACGGCGGAAAACTCGTGGAAGTGCAGTGTTGCAGACTCGTGCAAAGCCGGTGGATAATCGGCGAATTAAAGCGGTGGAGGCGACAACAGGCGGTGAGAATCTCGGGCGCATTTAACTGATTCCTTATTTTCATCCTCTTTCACTGCTTAATTCCCTGATTGCGTTCTTTTCATTCGACACGGGAAAGAAGGAGAGCGTTTACAACTCGGAAATCCGAGATCATGTACTCCTACACGAGCAGCTTTGCCGTTTTTAATCTTCTTTTCCTTTCCTTCTTTTTCATTTATCTTCAATTTATTCCACAATTTAATTTGTTTTGCGAGGAAAATATAAAGGTATAATAGGTATAAAGGTGATTCTTATTCTTATTATATACATATTATTAAATACCGCTACCAACATGTTTCACTATCGCAAAGACAGCAATGACATAATCAGTCAAGTTATCGAAGGGTTTACATGGCTTATTTGTCTCTATGATAGGGAAAGGTAATCGATGACGCAATGAATCGAGTTATCGGTCATGTCTTCGATAAAGTAATTGATGAAGTCATTGGTATCGTCAGCGGCGACGTCATCTTTAACCTTTAGACAGTAAAAGCCTAAGCCTGGTCGAATTGAATCGAGATTTGCTAAAAAAAAACTTAGCCCCCGCGGGTTGTACAGGGCTAATATAAGTGAGCTTTAGATATAGGTCTCCGAATCCATCCTTAAAAAAGAATCAGACGTCAAATAGAAAAGAAAGAGAAGAGAGAAATTGAGTGTCAATACAATCGAAGAGAGGAGAAACGCATTCGAGCATAATTTTTTAACTGTTTCACCCAATCTGAGATGCACCGCAGCATGGAGCAGAGCATTGCAAGTTCACGCCTCGCGCGTCATCGCGCCTTCAATTTCGCAGACGCAACACGGACATCCATCGAGTACGAATAGTTGTATCTCTGCGCCGCGGCGTCATGAATGCGCTTCTTCTATTTCGGTCTATTTCAGTTCAGCTTTTCGCGGATAGCGATGTTCGCGAATTTAGGACTTCATCAAAGTCCCGACACCTGATTATTGGAATCGATAGACAAAGTAATAGACAAAGAAGACCAAGGGAAAATCGAGTGATTATTTTAGTTGAAACAAGTGTTTTTAATAGACTAAGGAGGGAAATGATTCACTAACTAATTAAGTCCCTACTAGTCTATTACTTACTTCCCCTGTCTATTGCAACCGCCCACTTCCTTCAATACGATGGCTCTATTTTCTCGTTGTCTATCGCCTAGTTTACCGATTTCAATTAGTCTGCACGCTGGGATCAATCTACTTGATGAGGCTAGAAAAACTTTTTTATTCTGATACAGTTTGGCATCGCGCTTTGTCCAGGAAGCAGCTTTGATAATAGCTCTTGAATTACGAATTAAAAATGAAGCTCAGTTTCCAGCGAAGGAAAATATTGCATTGCACAGAGTAGGAAGTTCTATTTCCCATTTACAGCACTATAAAAATACGAGTAGAGGAGGAACTCTCAATTTACAAACATTGTCTCGCGCTCTCCCGTGCACGGAGGGCAGTGTTAAGAGTTTTCCAATTCAGTTCTTGTACATGCAGAGAGAGGAGGAGAGAGGAAGAGAGAGAGAAGCGATAAAGATGAAGTCAAAGCTTTGCAAGAGCCGCATAAATCTCATGAAACGCTAATTTAAGCTGGCGAGGGCTAGGGTCAGGTCTTCAGGCGACGCCTCGAGATCAAGAAAAATATTCCCTGTGTCTGAAGGAAACTGCCACAGTCAACCAGAATGCTACATTGCCTTTATCTCTAATTATAGTTGGATTACATTTTGCAATAAGGAGTTATACTATTTCTGGTCCATTTCAGAAACAACATACATGTCATTGGTTTCCCTATGCAGATGTGTGCTTTCATGGGAGAGCCAGAGATATTGATTCCTCATTTCAAAATGTAATCCAGTTATTCTCCTGAATGCTTTTGTTATTTTCATCGGGGATCATCTCGTCGTTTCCTGGAAGAAGGAACGTAAAAGCATTTCATAGTTGCAAAATCTACTAATTTAAAATTTTAAAACAATGTATCAGTGCAATTTTTCCCAAAATAATCTGATTTTGTATAAGATACCAGAGGGAACATTCGTGAAATTTTCAATACAAAATGTGGTAGATTTTAGTTATAGAACGCAATTTGCGATGGGACTTTTTTGAATCTTCGCCTTAAAATTTTTCAGGAATCTTCTAACTATTACAGCTAGCACTTCGGATAATAACGATACGAAATAGACCACGTTTAGCAGAAAGGAACCAAGCGACTTTTTGAGTAAGAAATGCCGAAGATTTACCTTGTAACAATGCACTTTTTGAAGGGGAATTTTTTCGAGATTCGATTTCCCCTTTTAATTTTTGAAGACTCTTCTCACTATTTGAATTCGAACTAGATAATTTCGATACAAAATGTTCAAAACTCATCCCTTGAATAATTATTTTATCCGAGGAAATTTGACAAGCTCGACAAGACTAAACTCCCTTGAACCCCGTTCAGAGCCACCTCGCATAGTGAATGATGAGCTAACGTCGTTTTAGACGAGATCTCTGGGTGCGGGAGGAGGGGAGGTAAAGGTGGAATGAGTAGAGGGAGGGGGCGGGGGGAGGACTATTTCCGTCGAAACTGCGGAGGTGTTGGGGTATCGCGCATGGATCAGATCGTATCTGAGCAAGGGATCGCGAGACAGTCGAAGGGATGCGCCCTCTCCTGCCGTGCCAAGGAAGAACGCCGTATGAGCCTTCGGACGATGCCATATTTCCTTCAATAGAAACCTAATTTACAAGGAAAATTGTGAATATTTATCTTCAATTTTTCCGGATCCAATTGTGTTCGCAATTTTATCTAAAACGTCTGAAAATATCAAGGAAAAATACGCATAATTTTCTTCAAAAATACATGTTTAATCCGGGGCAATTTGACAACTCGCGAATGTTAATACGGCGTTTTTCCTTAGCACGGCGGTATCAGTTAAAGCCTCTCGCAAGGGAAGTCTTGATGCTAACCCCAGAGTCACCATTAGGACCAAAAGACTTTTCCTCGCTTGTTTTTGCTTCGTTCTTTTCTTAATTTTCCAGTAAGGGAGTTAGGATCATTTTCGATTCCAAGTATCATTACAGTATACAAAAATAGTGGAGTAGGAAAGTAATACTTCCGTGCTAAGGATAAACGCCGTACGAGCCTCTAGGCGTTGTCATATTTCTTCTGATACTTGTAAAACACGAATTTTGAAAGAAACTTTTTGGTATTTTTCTCTACGTTTTTTAGAAAATTTAATCCCACACCTGAGTCGATAGTGTCTAAAAATTTCAAGGCAACAGATTCATAAATTTCCTTAAAAATACATGTTTTACGAGGGAAAATCTGGTAGCATCCGGATGTTCATACGGCGTTTTTTCGTGGCACGCTAGAATAGTACACCACAAAGAGACTAAATTGAACAGAAACGAACCACGTCACATTTTTAGAAAATATGAGTGAGGAGTAGTTTCCCTGTTGGTACGGTAAAAACTTCTCTTGTCAAAATTTCGAGTAGAAGCAAAAGAAGTTTTAACGCTACTACCTTATCACACGAAAAGTTGTTCATTGTATGTGACTTCCCGCTACATGGGGTTCGATTTTTATTTTCATATTTTTCCCCCGCAGTTTACCAATTTCTCACACGATGGCAACTATGGTGAATGTGAGAAACATGCAGAGAGGTCTAGCAACACCATTACACACATATACGACCTGAATGCACTTTTAAAGTGTTTCATTGCGCCTACTGGGAATGCAATGCAATGCAGAGGAATTGCTGTCTAATTAACATTCATCACCACAATTGCCATGTTTCAGAAGGAGCATCCTTTCCACACAACGTACTTAATGTAAAATGAAAAAATACAACTATATTTTACACGTTTGCATGATTACTTATATCTGCACGGTGCAGCTTTCACAAAAGCTCGTGTGACGAATATGCGTGCAAGCAAATGCAACTTAGAGTGTAACCTCTTATAATCATAATTTCCGGGAAATAAATGCCGATCAGATTAAATTAAACAGCCACATACTGGAAACTTCGCTGGACAACAAAAACCCTGAGTGATTTGGAATTTTACCACATTTTGCAATCAGGAACCACAGTATCTAGCTTATTATAGATACTAAATACGTGCCATTATAGTTTTCCTATGTATACAGGTGTTTGTTTATATTTATGAACCAGATATTGTAAATCCGTACTGCAAAATGCAGTCCTTTTTTCTAGCTAAAGTTGGACCAAAAATAATCATTGAGCAGGAAAGGAAGAGAGGGGTCTTAAAAGTGTTGCACTAAATCTGAACGTTACAGATGCGTTTCAACTAGATAGAATTTTGGGAACAAGAAACCATGAATGTTGTGCTGCTCCTAGGATTGAGCAACTTTTATTCCAAAAACACAACACCTAAAAACACACCAAAAAATTAGAGTTGCGTCAGTCCCTGATTTAATAGGAAAAAATAGGAGATATTTAAATTATTCGGTTTCCTCGCGCTATATACAATAGATCTCACAAAAACTTAGCAACATTGCAAATGCTGTTTGTTCCTTTTCGAGTGATTTACTCAATCTTTGAGACAAGTAGTATCTTGATTTAAATAATGAATTTTCCCAAGGGAAATATTGATCATTTTATTCAAGTTGTTTATCTAAAGGATAGAAAACTGATAAACGAGAGACACTGAGGACTAAAGAATGGATGCAAAATATCTGTAACTCATGTTACATTTCATGCAATTATTTTCCCATCGTAGCGGGAAAAAAACGTTGACTTTTATCGAATAACATGTAAGAAAAAATTACAAGACAAAGACTGTATTTCAGCTGTGACAGTAATCATTTGCCTTCGGGCGAGGATTGCTGTAATCCTCCGTTGGCAGTCCGATGCGCTGGAGAGAGCGAAAAACTTGATAGTTGTAAAAAGTTTACAGGAGCCAAAACCTGCTCTTTCCGAGCATGAAATGTAATGCCCATTTGCTCCAGTCTCTCGAATTTCATACGATTCAATTTTAAGCCCGCGCAGCATGTCTGAATTACAATAGCCAAGTTTTCCATAAAATTTAAGAGAAAATACAAAGAAAGGATGATAATAATGATGACCCGGCTTTTGTCGGCAAATATTTCTGAAGTACAGAAGCTTTCTCCGGGGAAGCTGCATTTTGAAATCAGTAACTGCCATTTCTGGCTCATGCATAAAAAACACCTATCTACATAGGGAAACTAATGGTACATTTGCCGTTTCTGAAATAAGGCAGAGATAGTAGTTCTTACACTGAAAAAAATAGTTCTGTTCACAGGGCTCCTGCACTTCTATTGTAACAGTCACAGAAGCTTCCGTTATGAGGACAGATTACTCTGTTCCCACGACCGAAGTTCTGTTCTCACGACAAATAAAAAATTCTGTAAGTGTAACATAGAAACTGCAGGAGCCCTGTGAACGGAAGGTTTTGTCGTCAGCACCATCTATTTTTTTCTGTGTAATTGCAAAATATAGTCCCAATAGTCTTTCGTTTCATGTCTGACCTCTCTGATTGACTCGATCCACTGTGCGGCAGTTTGGGGGTAGAGACTTTTCGGCGTTTGCAGGAAATGCAAAGCGAACAATTCAATCCTACAATGAAATGAAAATGTATTCCGATCCCGAACCCCCACCCTCCGCTCACCCGAGTCGGGGTGCTCCACCGCAAGCCAACAGTATCTCCATTCAGGGCTGAGCCTCCGAACCCGTAAGAGCATGTGCTGACCGCGGCTCGGGCCCGACTCCACTTACTGCTCTACTCCGTAGCACGGGTCGAAATTCAGGCGAAACCGCTGCGGAATGTAAAACAGAGGCAGAGATTCGATGGAAAAACTTTCTGCGGGAATCGAGGCCGAAACGAAATTAAAAAAATTAATCGTCGATGACATTATCATTCAAGACGGGGTCACCGCGGGATAAAGAGCGCAAATCTGCCGCTAGGGGAAAACGACTTGCGGAAAGTTGGATGTTGCCAAATTTCTCCCGACAAAAAGTTCACATCAGAGATTGAAGCACTGGAAAAAAACACATTGGCTCTAGACTCCTAACTCTTAAAAGCATCGAAAAGAAAAAGTACTCTTGATTCAATCAGAATCAAGCTTAAATTAAGAACCAAGCCTCTTGTTTTAAGCGGATTTCGTTTTGATTCAAGCAAAAATCCGATTGAATCACGAGTATTTTTTCAAGAGTCTGAACTCTAGATCCAATGTGTATTTTTTCCAGTGAGTTGTGGATAATTTTCTTTGAAATTTTTAGAAAGTTAACATGACAAGGATGGGCTTAACCAAAGCCTGCATGATCACAGCGACAAGCTGATTATTGAAATTGTTAGACAAAAAATTAGAAGAACGGGTTTGACCAAAATCAGCCTGACTATATCAAAGGGTTGATTATTGACAAAGATATGCAAAGCTATATACACAAAGGAGACTCGGGGAAAATGGAGCGATCCTATTGGTGGTGGAGGGGGGTTGGAATGGAGAGAGGAGGGAAGTAAACAGACTAACTGATGGGACGGCAACTCAGAAGAGACCCTATGGTTAGTCCATCATTTCCCACCTTGATCGATAAAAACCTCACGTTTAAACCGATGAGATCGCTCCATTACCTTTCATCTTCTTTTTCTGTCGCTTTGTATGTCAACTCCAATAATCAGCCCGCCATTTCCGAGAAAATCTGTAAATACTTTCTTCCCGATTCTTAAGAGAATTTTGTCCGTAATTTGATCTAAAGTATCTGACAAGTTCAAGAAAAAATGAAGCGCGTTAAGCAAGAAGGAACCGAGCCACATCACCCATTGCCAAATTTCATGGGACAATTTAATTTTTCATATAAAAGCGGTTGTGCGGATTTCCGAGCAAATTTCAATGAATTTTCTGGATAGTACAAAGCAAATTCCTTAAAATTTTCAAAAGAAATCCGCACATACGTTTTCTTATAAAAAAATTAAATTGCCCAGTTAAATTTGGCATTCGCTGATGTGGCTTAGTACCTTTCTGCTAGACGGGGTCCCTTTTTCGAGAGAGAATTGGCATCGTCGGAGTATTCATACATCGTTTTCGCCTTAAAAATATGAGCGGAAGCTGCTTAAAAAAATTCAAGGATGGAGGTTGAGTTGGGAGGCGGGCGTAATTAAAAGAACTTGAAGATTACCGGGGCAAAAGTTTTTCATTAAAGCGGAAAAGCGAGGCTCCGATCTCTGGGCTCCGACGCCGGGAACAAAGGCCAGATGAATTATCCCCATGAATCTTAGATTTCCCTTTTTCTGTCGATTTGTCCGCGGGACGGGAGTATTGCTCCAGACCGGATGAGCAGAGCCGAGCTGTCTCCCGGTCCAAGAGCATCTCAATTTAAACGTGAGCCCTCACTGGAAAAAAACACATTGGATCTAGAGTCCAGACTCTTGAAAACATTGACAAGAAAAAGGACTCTTGATTCAATCAGATTTAAGCTTACATCAAAAGGAAATCCGCTTAAATTAAGAGGCTTGGTTCTTGATTTAAGCTTAAATCTGATTGAATCAAGAGTATTTTTTCTTGTTGATGTTTTTAAGAGTCTGGACTCTAGATCCAATGTGTTTTTTTTCCAGTGGCTATTCACCCGATTCGCCCTACAACTCGACACTTTCTGCGGCTGATGTGTAAATAGAGATCCGCCCTTACGTCAGAGTTGTCATGCTAGGGAAGAATGCCTAGAGTACTTATACTACCACGCTTAGGGAAAACGCCGTGTAAACATTCGAGAGTTGCCAAATTTGCCAAAGTTTGCCAAAATAAAATGTTCATTTTTAAGGGGAAATATGAATCTTTCTCCTTGATGTTTTCAGAAACTTTAGGAGAAATTCCGAAGAAAATTATCAAAAAAATTGAAAGAAAAAGATTCGCAAGTCTACGGGGGAATCCGTGTTTTATCGAAGGAAATTTGACAACGTCTGATGGCTCACACGGCATTCTTCCTTAGCATGGTAGTATATGGGGACAGTATGTACTAAGGACATGTACATAATTTTGGGGTTCAGTCACGGAGCTTTCGCAGCCAACCTTCGAAATCAAATTATAAATTTATGATTATACATATGATATGATATTATGATTATACAATGATTTTTGCGTGAGATCAGAGGAAAAATCGGTAAAATGTTCAGTTAGAAATGCTGAATGTCTACTCTATTGCGGATGGAATTTGCGAGGGAAAATTTGGCAACCTTGAAACGTAATTACGTTCTTTCGTTAGGGAGATGAATTGAGAAACAGAGGAATGAGGAAATCAGAAATTTAACATGTGCATTATTAGTAGTTTGGTCGATGCTGAATAATGCAAAACTCATTTAAAAGCCCCTTTCTTTAAAGGGGTTCATTTTGCTGACATTTTGCCCCTAACTGAATTTCAACGAAAGCCCCAGAGACCTTTGGTCATACGGAAAATAGGGCTTGTATCAGGGTGCGGTTGTGCGCTTTAGAATTTGGTAAGTTGCGCGGGGCCGGAAATGTAGATTACACGAGACTTCACACGCGTTTTCATTATTTTAATTCGTTATTACCACTTGTTCACTTGCTCGGGTGGGATTGCATTTCGAACAAACCGACGCACAGTAGAGCGAGCCATCCGGAGAGGTTGGACATGCAATTTTTACAGATTGTGAGACTGCATATTTTAATGCTCAGTTCGTTACGATTAGAATTGTACGAGGTGCATTCATACGTGCTTTAAGAGGAGAATTTTACAGAAAACCAGTTAAATAACTTTGAAACTTCTACGTTGAGTTCGAGTGTAAGCTTTAAAACAAGGGCGATAATCGATATTTCCCTATTTGAAGCTGTGGTAAAGATCCGATTATTAAGATGCACTGGAAAAAAAAACACATTGGATCTAGAGTCCAGACACATGAAAACATTGACAAGAAAAAGGACTCTTGATTCAATCAGATTTAAGCTTAAATCAAAAGGAAATCCGCTCAAATTAAGAGGCTTGGTTCTTGATTTAGGCTTAAATCTGATTGAATCAAGAGAAAATTTTTTTGGCGATGTTTTTAAGAGTCTAGACTCTAGATCCAATGTGTGCTTTTCCGGTGTGTTCGCTGCGAACACCCTGTTTATCAAGTTAAACTGGCAGATCAAGCGACATATCGCAAAGCTAGCCGCGTAACTGCTACACATGTTCGACCTCCATTGACAGATGTAGAAATTCGGAAACATTGTTTTTCATCCATTTAAATCTATGGAAAATCGATTCTTGAGTGGTCCAGGTGCTCCGACAAAAATCGATTATTCAACACTAGCCTGTGTCACACTATCAAAGCTAGCCATCAAAATATCAAGGTCAGGTGTTGTGATTGGCTTATTCGATGACTTCCACCAATCACAGCACTTGACCCAGACATTTTGATGGAGTATTTTGAGAGTGTGACACAGGCTATTGGTTTACATGGAGGAAAACCAGTGTTGCCAACCTCTATCGATGGCTCTTTGCACTGTGCGGCGTGGTGACGTACACCTCTGCCAAACGAATAAGTTATGAGCGAGTCGTATGATGCACTGAAGCGTCGTGTTTCACGGCTTGATTTGAAATTCCGATGGAAAATGTAATCGGAGAGTTTCAACGGACGTTTACGAACGAGATGCGTGGAACAATCAGACGCAAAGCCCGCAGAAAAGAAGAAAAGTTCCTAGATCGTTTGAAAAAGCATCCATCCGCACGGCTCGGACGATGTTTCCACGATGTGGCGAAAAAGTTAGTCCTTTGTTGGAAAATACGGTTCGACTGGACTGTATTTGGCAATAAAGAACTACAACTGCAGCTCATTTTAGAAACAAAATATGGACTGAACTTTGCGATAAGGAACTATTTTTTCTGGCTCATTAGATGCAACGCAAGTGTCGTTGGTTTCATTACGCAGATATATGTTTTAGGGATGAGCCAAAAATGGTGATTCCTAATTTCAAACTTAAGTCAATTTCCAAGGATATTTTGACCATCAAGTCCCAATAATTTTTCCTCATTCCAACATAAATTTCCTTACAATTTTTAGTGCTTTGTAATTGTTAGGAAATATAATACTCTGATAAATGAGAAATGAAGTTAAAAATGTTTTTAAAATAATTCCTTCTACTTTGGGGGACTTTTGCAACGTCTAAATGGACTACGTTTTGCAATTTGGAACTAAAATTTCTGACTAATTCATAAAAAACACCTATCTACTAAACTCAAAAAGAGCTATGAAGCTAGCAAATAGTAGGCACATAGCTCCTTAGGATTTAATTCATGTGTATATAGTTCCTTTTAGCATAAATACACCCGAATTCCGTTAGACGCAGAGCAAGACAACGGGCACAAAGAACCGGGAAACGGAAGCGACTAAATGTTCTCAGAAAGTAAGAGAGCGGATTAAACGAACATTCAGGAGGCAATCGATCCGTTCTCGTAATTCGTTGTTTATTGTTTAACGCAACATTTAAAAGTCGGAGCTGCAACTTGGGGAGGAGAGGGAGGGTGGCGTAGGACGGAGGGGGGGTGAGGAGGCTGAGGCGGGGGCGGGGAGTCTTCCCCGCGCGGGCTACATAAATCGGGAAAGCGCGCCTTCCCGGTTATTCCAAATTTATTGCTCAGACAATAATTCCGGGCTTCCACAAGTGCATGCAATCATTCTTAGCCCGCGTCGGTTTTTTCTTTATTCCCTCCGTATAATTCCACTGCATCGCACCACTGCCTCCTCGCCACCCGCGGTTGCCGCTCGGGTGCCGTTCAGCAGGCTGATTATTAGGATTAATATACAAAGCTATAGACAAAAAAAGAGGAAAATTGAGATGTCATACTGGTGGCAGTAAGTGATGGCAATGGGCAAAGGAGATAAAACATTGACCAAGTAACAGCTACTAACAGGCTGGCTATTATAGTTGATAGACAAAGCTATAGACACATTTGTAGACAAAGCAATGAGCAAAGCTATAGAAAAAGGATACAAAAGAAAAATGGAGCTATCATATTGGTGGAATGGATGAAAGAGACTGCAATAAACAGAGGAGATATGTCAAGGAGTAACTAACTGACAGCAACCCACGAGAGACCGTATGATACGTTTATCCCTTAGTCAATACCAACCACCCGTTTCAACCAATGGGATCGCTTAACGCTTTGTCTTCTATGTCTACAGTTTTGTAGAGTCTCGCGAGTTTTACAAGTTGGGTATCGTCTTTTGACTTTCCGACGGAAAACTTTGCGTAGTAATATAATAGAAGAGATGCGAGCGGATCTGAGGGCAGATTATTGGACTGCATAAACAAAACGCTAGACAAATGGAGCGATCCTGTTGGTGGAGGCAGGTGGTTGTAGTGGAAAATGGAGTCATCGACTACTTAACTAATTTTTAACGCGGGACGACGGGACTAAAACGCAAGGATTAGCCCCTGCGGACTATTTGAAGTAGTAAAAAAGAGAAAAGAAATTCTCGTCGTTCTCCGTTTGGCTCGGATAAATATTGAGACATTTTGGATGGTGTGACGTTTTCGTTGCTTGGAACGGTGAATAACAAAGGCACAAAGGCAGAAGCGTGCTCGAGGATGAAGGAATGTCCATCCGGCGGAATCTTTCGCGATTCATCGGTTCCGGGTTCCGGGGCGGTGCAGTGATATCGACTGAAACGCATCCGAAAGTGGAGTCATAAACAGTTTTATGATGAACAATAAAAAAGTTGTCGCGGACATTAGGTGGGAGCCGGGCGATAAAACTTTCGCCGGGATTTGAATGATAGCGCGGGCGGCGGGCGGCCCGGACCACCTCGCCGCCCTTAAATTAAAATTGTTCATTAGGAACCGGAAGTTCCGCGGACAAGACGAACGGCCCGAGGAAAGTTTTCGGTAAGTATTACTCCCGCGTAATCGTCCGTTGAGTTTTATTTCGCTCCCATGGACACGAGCAAAACTTGCCGAATTGGACTGAAAATATGAAAATTAATTCGAAGAAAAATGGAAATTCGTTCACGAAATACACAGTGAAATGAATCTCTGAACCTTCTCAGAAAAAAGGACTCTCGCTTGAATTTCCTGGGAACTGAGCTATAAAGATTGTAAAAGATGAGCAGGAGAAAGGGAGGGAGGAAAGTGCGGACGGATGAAAAAGATCTGGAGCCTTGAACTTGGTCCTACAAGAAGTGGGCGCGGGTGTAGTCTGACTTTGAGAAGCAAGTAGAAACTTCCAAGTTCTACATAATGAGCAATAATTGAACAGTGAGTTGTTTGGACGGTATTCAAATTTTGTGCATCAGAGTAAGGTAGAATGACCACCCACCGACTATACGAGTAAGATTCTCGTTTACTCCCACGTCCCAGATTCAACTTTCAAAACCAATGGAAGAAGTTGAAAACTGACTTTTTCCTTGATTATTTACTATCTACACATGGAAAGCTACACGTAACCGAATGCCGTTATTTTACATCTCGAAAGTCTTGATGCCGAAAGAAAATAAAGCGAAAAGGTCACAAACGGAGACCAAACGGACATACACGGAAAGGAAAAAAATGCTGATTCAACAATTCAATTGCTAAAAACAGTGAGTGCAATGTTTCAACGCAGATTTTACGACAAAAAAATGCTACTTTAACCACATTGTAAACTAATTTAACCACGGGGGTGGTTAAAGTAGCATTTTTTCGGTGTAAAGTCTGCGTTGAAACATTCCACTCACTGTTTTTAGCAATTGAATTGTTGAACCAGCAATTTTTTTTTCCGCGTGCTAATGCTAAAAGGAAGTAGGTGCATACGCTTAGTACACGACTTACACTTAGTTCCTTTTAGCATTGATACGTCCAAATAGACGGATTTTACTTGAATCAGCCTAAATGCATTTCAAGATTGCCTAATTTTCTTTTCCGTTTCATATTTTTAACAGAGAACTGAACAATGCCTTGAAACTTTCTGCAAATTTTCTCTGAGTTATGAAGAATACACTCACACAATTTCAAATCAGACTGTTCATGACTTTTCCATTTCAAAATAAGACATGGCAAGAATTTACGTAAAGTCTGATGTAGTTCGATTTATCATTTTGGTTCAATACGCCCGAGTATATTATTACTTAAAGACTGGAAAATACAATCGAGCAAATTTCCAAAATTGAACGACATTTAAGGTCTTGACAATTCTAAACCAAAATTCAAGAACACCTGAGGGTTTAAAAAGGCGTTACGCACTCCGTTTCATCCCCACTAGAACTATTCAAAAGCCGCACTGCGCCAATGCCGCGATTAGGAAAAAATCCACGGGTGATAATTGCTCCGTTGAAAGAAACGAAATGACACACATGCGAACGAGATCGTAGCTCAGAATCATCAATTTCATCCACTACACATCGTTTATCGAATCGTTATCGAAACGACCTGAATCGATTAATACTATAGTTGAAATAGGGCAAAATCTATCGAGATATTTCGATATCGATTTAACAATTGATGGGCTGATGAGTTTTCCCTGTCCCCGTGATGATGATGCGGTGGACCGGCACGAATAATCACACTTAAATCGAAAAGAACTATGTCTATTGTGAACTTGAGCCCTGTCAGGCATGTATTATTACGGGTCTCAGAGCTCATGCTGGAATGGATATAGTTCTTTTCGATTTAAATGCGTGCCAATCACCGAAAACGTTAAGTCCGGCTCGGCTCGGATCGGGGTATAAAAAAACATCGACTGCAATAAATTAGCGACGGGAGAGGGCGAAAATTTGAATAAAATACAGCGATCGTCACTTAGGACGTGTTGGAGGAAAAAAATTACGGGGGAACCGGCGAGGTTGCCGCGAATTCACCGAAAATCCTTGAAGGGATTCCGTGCAGGATGACGTGATTTAATTGCGAAAAATAACAACTCGGTGCACACGCGTTGGACTGTTAAAACGCGATCCCTCCAGATTGAAATCAACTAGGGTAGAGGGAATGGTGTCGGCCGGGTGGAATCATCAGGTTCATTCCCATCAGAAAGAAGGGAATAGAACAGGAGTGAGGAAAAGCCCTGAGGAGTGTGCTATGTGCCGAATGCTGCCGTGTGAAAGAAAAACGCAATATTAGCGTCCAGAAATGTTTCCAAATTGCTCCTTTTAAAATATTGATTTTTGACCAAAAAATTAAAACCAACCAATTGCGGTGAAGACACGGGTCGAAAGACGAGATGTTGGAGTTTTTTAGCCAACGTGCGTAAAAAAATTCAGCATAAAACCGAAATCTCATTAGAGAGGGAAAAAGCTCACACACGAGCACGATTTAAAAAAATTAATAATTCGCGATTTTAGTTGCAAAATGAGAAATAGAACATATGGGTGGATGCAGGCACTTGAAACGGGGGAAGGGGGAAGGGAGGGAGGCGGTAGAACGGTCCGCAAGGCCAGGAATGCAGAAGGTTTACGTATCCTTCCCATTCTTAAAACCACTTTTTCCTCCGACATTTCAGAGCTGACTTTTTTATGGCTCTGTACATATACATTGCTGCGAATTTGCGAAAACACGTGATTCTCACTGCGATTTCACGAAAACTATGAGATTTTTACCGCAAATTTTGCACAATAAAGGGGGAAAACGCCGTTTTGCCGTCTCCCCATTTAAAAAAAAACTGGGCTTTTCAAATTTTGCAAGCGACCATCGAGACCCGCCCGGTCGCCGGGTCGATAAGTTTTTGCACCCCTGCGCTGGGCTACCCCCAAAATTTGCTCATAATTTCAGAGCATCTGCTAATGGGAAATTTGAGTCAGTTTCGCCATGAATAATTCTCAGATATAATCTTCCTTCCTTCTTTCCTCCGTTCCTTTTTCCTCCTCCCTTGGATCCGCCTATGCAATAGCGGTTACGTTCCTCTATATTATACGGGGAAGGGCGACCGGTGTGGCTCTATTAACGGACGGTAGGTGAACCTGGGGCGTGATGGGCAGGGGTCAAAATTAGCGCGGACCTGAGGCGGAGGATCCGGTCGTCCTGTCGCGCTCTTTTCACCAAGATAGATGGCTCTAATTACCGCGACGTAACAGCGATTTAATGACCCCGCGATTCAATCCCCGCCGCGCCGCGTTTTCGCTTTATCCGCCTCCAATTGCCACCGCATTTTCGCTGGCTCAAGTGCTCCGCAAACTTTGATTTATTCGCGTCTCTATCATCATCACCCCACCCTTCACCCCCGCCGCACAGAGGAACGAGTCTTAGGAAGAAGTCAGACATGAAATGGATTACATTTTGCAAAAAGGAACCACTAGCAGTGCAATGTTGCTAAGATTGTGCAACTTCTTTTGTCTTGGAGGAAAACCCCGATTGTCCATTCATAGTTTCTATTTTACTCGCTAAAAACTGTAAATTTAAGACAAAAATTACCATCTAAATTTCATAGTTTTTCACGATTTCCGCAATTTTATTGCAAAAGATGAAGTTGCACAATCTTAGCATCATTGCAATGCTAGTGGTTCCTTTTTGCAAAATGCAATCCAAATATTCCGCACAAATTCGTACATTTCGCATGTATCTCGTCAAAATTTCAATGTTAAGGAGAGCTTTCATAGACGATTTTACGATGAAATCAATGAAACTGCTTTTAAAACATCAAAATTTCATATTAATGATGATGTGCGCTTTTAAAGTTTTTAAATCGTGTCCGACCTCTCGAATTGACTCGATCCACAGAGCGCCGCCCTCCCAAACGCCCTTCCCTTCTCACCGTCCGCGCCAGGCACTTTAGGAAAACGACGATGTAGCCGAGAAAGGGGTGGAGGGGGCACGAAAGGCTGTAATGCTGCAGTAGATACGCGGAAAGTGAAATATCTCGACATAAAAATCCACCATTGTTGGTCAATTTTTTGGCCGGAAGTGTATGATGTAGTTCGAGTCGTCCAACCAATGGAACTACATTTAGCGATTGGGAACGACTGTTTCTGGCTCAGTTCACAGACGACACGTGTGCCATTTGGACCATTTTTTGCAATAAGGAACTATAATTTCTGGCGCATCCGTACAAACGCATACCTAAATACGGAAACGTATATAGCACATCGGTTGTTTCCGAAAAAGCCTGAAATTTTAGTTCCATACTTCAAAAGGTGGTCTATTCCGTCTATTTTCCGTGTGGATCAATGTTTCATTCATGAGCCGGAGAAAGTAGTTCCTTTTTGCAAAATTTTATCCGATTGGAGTTCATTTTGCACGGACGAACCAATATTTTTGGCTCACCACGTATGGAACCTTTGATAAGTCGATAAAATTTCTCGTAAATTGGTGAGTTAAGAAGCGTACAACTTGCGGCGGTTGCTAACTTACTGCGCCTTAAACCAAGATCCCTGGGTCCTACACGATAATATTATTTTGGTGAGTTTCAAAAGCACAAAAACCTGTGTGAGTTGGACAAATCAAATTTGGCGAAAAACGCATCGAATAGCATTAACTTTTAAAATAATTAATACTCCAAACGTTTCGATAAAATCCGCACACAAAAAAAATAAACATTCCCGGTCGAATCTGATAATCAGTGCCTAGGTTAATGCCCTGACTAACGAGAATCCACATTTATTACTAGAACGAGAGCTCAATAACGCTCAACTCAAGCGCGGGTTACCAACCGCAGTCATTCCGTCGTTTCTCTGAAATTTGAGCACAATTCGATTTCCACATGAGCCCCAAAAATCATGGATTTACACGTAAAACAGGGCTCATGTAAAAAACTTGAGATACGCCCTAACGTCATCAGAGGGACGACGATTTTCGTGGAATGACGGCGAGGGAATTAAAATCAACTTTTCGGTTGTTGTCCATTTTCGGTCACCGGCGAAGCTAACAAAGCTCAGCGTCGCACAGTGGAATGAGTCTTTGAGAGATGTCGGACATGACATTTTCGACTAAAATTTCAAATTCTTTGGTTTATTGCGTCACAATATACACTTTCAAGGTAAAATCTTGGAGACAATTTTCCGAAAAAACCAATGAAACTATTTTTACGATTCGTATTAACGAGGATACGAGCTTTCGAAGTTTCCGTATCGTGCCCGATCTCGCCCACCAAAGTACTTCATTGTGCGACGCGGCGTAATGGAGTTAGACTTCGCGGCGGAACCGAGAACTCTGGGTTCAGAGGGGCCCAGGGTTGTCATATTCTGAAATAAAAAATGGATATTTCATACAAGTTAAATAGGGGGAAAAACTGACTTTTTGGCACTATCTGACGACAATGAGGGCGTTATTTCAAACATTTCGTAGGAAAATGCGGGCGTCGGGCGAAACGGGCGCACCCTGGTTAAAACAAGACAGGTCCACCCTGAAAAGAGCCCCCAAAATGCTGGGGTTACTCTGAATTTTGGGGCTCGTCTGAAAATAGACGATTACTTTCTGACAAAAATGGGTTTGGATGCATCGAATGCACTACCAGACTAATCAAGACAGCCATATTCGTTTCTGGTTGCGCCGCGCTCAGCACATACCTCTGTGCGCTTCGAAGCGCGAGCAAGAATGTGCATACTGATGTTCTTCGTAGTATGGCGTGACGCCGCTGAATGTTCCCGAGACAGAAGATCCAAAACGAACTCTACTGCGGGAAGATTATTGAAATTTATAGACACAGCTATAGACAAAGAAGGCACAAGGAGTACAGAGCGATCCTATTGGTTGAAATGGGTGGTAGGGGGTAAATAATGATGGAATAATTATCGGGTCTCTCGTGGGTTGCTGTTAGTTAGTGTATTACCTGCGTCCTTCGTCCATTGCAATCACCCGCTTCCAGCGATAGGATCCCTCCATATCCTTTTAGTCTTCTTTGTCTATTGCTTTGTCTATCAATTTCAATAATCAGCCCGCTGAGCTAAGGAAGTACGCCGAATGAGCAGTCCAATGTTCCAATTACATTATTGTTTTTTCTATAAACGAGGAGTTTGAGATCACGCGACGGAAACGTTAGCATCTTTGTCAAGAGTTAATTTCAGTAAATTCGGTGGTGCAAATCGGGTTTTACGTGCAATTCTGATGTGAATACATAATTAAATATATCGTAATGCTTAGATTCACGCTTTGTTTCGTGGTCCATTCAACGAAAAAAAGTCTCAGTTTTCCAGAAAATCCTCGTTTCATCGGAGGATATACGCGGCAATGCGCGGATGTTGATACGCGGTTTTTTCTCGGAGCGGTAGAATTTATGCTCACAATTCGGTGAACGAGTCCGCGACGTTCCGCCGCAAAATTTCGAATTCATATATTGGGTGAGCGCGGTGAGGTTAAGTGGGGGCAAGAGCCGGGGCTGCGGTGGGGTCGAGTGGGGGATGCGTGGAGGTATTTGGCAAAGACTTGGGGAATGTGAGGACTAAAATTACGCCGCGACTCCATGTTGGGTTCCGTGAATTATGAGGCGGATATGAGTTATGAACCTAAAACTGGTATCATTCCCTGAGTTCGGGCAGAGGAAAAAATTAGGGGATGGGAGAGGAATCGTCATGCTGATGGTGTTTAAGTGCACCCGATTCGCACAAAGCCCGAAAATTCACTTCACCTTGGTGAAATTGGAGCAGCAGAAACTTATAAATTCGTTCAAGTTTAAAGAGTCCAAAAAAAGGGAATACTTCTACGAATCATGTCTCAGTACGAATACGAATTTTGGCACGAGTTTTGAAAAAAAAGGTTGAACTCTATTCGGAATAGTCAGGCTTAAAGATAAATGTCCGCAGGAGATGATAAGTATGAATTGCGCAAGAGGTAATTGCCAATTTTGAAGAAATTTATCCGGATGGTGAAATCCTTCAAACTGCGAAGATGCAACCAGCACATCCTAGGTGTTAAAATAGTTATCTCACGCCAAAATCATTCATGACAAAGCTGCACGGGCAGCAGAGTGGTGGGCAAAAAATGTTTGAAGATGCAGTATGATGCAGAGTCATTCTAATGTAATACAAATGTGTTCGCAATTTCATCTTTGAGGGAAAAAAATACTATAAAATCGTTTATGTTTTGAATGTGCGACCATGTTTCACTCTGTAAGTATCGATTAAAATGGGGAAAATTAGAGAAATGAGACAAGTGAGACAAACATTTCATACATTCTGAGCTGAAAAACTGAAATAGTATACTATAAATCATATTGAATTATATATGATTATTCATTTTAGTATTTGAGATAATATTTCGTTATTTTATGAATTAAACATAAAGCTCATGATTACCTGCACAGTCTCCCGTTTCATTCAAGTAATAAAGTTCATAATTTGTCTTTCAGCGGCAGCTCCAACTGATAAAGTCGACTATTAAAGGATGAAAACAGCACAGACAGAACCTTCCTGAAAGTAGGTACTTAATATCTCAAAGAGCCCGGGCTAAACAACCGCTCCACCTTACGTTGAAACATGCATTCATGTCAATGCAAAATCCATCCACGCAGTCAGGCGTCTATTCACAGTTTACTCACGAGAGATCTTGTATCTATCATTAATTTGGCGCCAAGAAAAACATGAATGACGGAACTAGCGTTCTGTCGTGCAAAGAAAAACGCCGTATGAACATTGGAAGTTGTCAAATTCCTCAAATACAATTTGTATTTTTCAGGAGGGTGCTATATATATTAACTCTAGGAATTTTCAGATGATTCAGATATGATCGCGAATTAAATTTTGTGAAAAATCCGAAAAATGATCACAGATTTACCTAAAAATTCATATTTTCTGAGAGGAAATCTGACAACGTCTAAGGGCTCATATGCCGTTATTGCTTAGCACGACAGCGTTGATTTGAAGCGACACGCGACGACGGGGCGGGAGCACAAAATCTGATAAAAATCCGAGAGCGAGGTATTACAGATGACAAGGTTGAGTGTGTATGGAACGTTGAGAGCGAAAGCAACGGACCTGCACAAGTTATAAATTGGAGATACGAGGTTTTGTCTCAGCGTGGCGGGCGAGGAGGGGGGGGGGGCGAAACACGGCTACAACAAATAGCCTTATCTGCCGGTCGCGAGATAAATAAATTCGCAGACACCTAGCGCGACCGTGAACAATCGTAACCCTATTAATTTCTTAGCGAGCTCTTGAAAAAAGAACGACGGACCGGACGCGAGACAGCTATCGGGTTGCGTTCTCAAAAGAAAAAGGCGCCGTTTACGGAGAAATATATCTTTTTTCCCTCTTTTTCATTTCGCGCCACGCTCTTCTCGCTCGCCTCTCGATTTTCCCGGGTGTTTTTCCCGGGATTCCCGGGTTTAATGACGGAATCAAACGAGCGGGAATGATTCTTGTTGCGAGTTCAATGACACAATTTTTACGGAGAAATTAAAGGAGACAAAACTAACCTGCCGCGCTAAGGACAAACGCCGTACAGACCTTCAGGTGCTGCCAAATTTCCTGTGATAAAACAATAATTTTTTGGTAAATCTAAGAAGATTTTTCTTCAAATTTTCAGATAATTTTGTTCCCAATTTTATCTGAATTTCCTGATTTCAAGGAAAATTACCCATAACTTTCCTCATAACTAAACATTTTATCGAAGAAAATTTGGCAACTCTTGAATGTTCATACGGCTTGTTGGTTTTTGCAAAAAGTATTGGCTAATTCCTCAAGGGACAAATCGCTGTAAGGTGAAGTAAATGAAGTTACCGATCAATACCTCCAGAATACGACGGAGAACTGAGCTGAGTTAGGTTCGGTTAGGTTAAGCATCTAAACTAACTTCGCGGTAATGCGTTGAGTATCGCGTTATGTTGAAGGCGCGCTAGACTCGAGTCTCTGTTAATTAATTAACCACATTCGTCTAAAACCAGCTAAAGCACACGATGGGTGCTGCTTGTTGCGTTGCTGCTGATTAAAAGACGTTGTATCATCGAACAGACATAGTAACAAAGTTTTTTATGTGTTTCACTGCTTCACGTCTTTCCTCAGCAAGGCAGTAACGCGAGCGGACTTTTAGCCTTCAATTTTTCAAGGAGGGCGAAAATAGAATCCTCATGGCGATAGCAATTATTAATTCGAGAATTTCAGCCCTGAGTTGCTTATGACTTCACTGGACGATTTTGAGTGGCTTTTTTACCTTTTCATGTCTTTCTTATTGATAAAGAACGAAGGTGGAATTTCTTATTTTACAATAAAATAACTGAATTGAAATTTACAGAGTTGTTTCCTGCATGTTTTGTATTATTTTAGGGTACCTATACGGATAAGATCTGTTTCAATTTTCATGCTGTGTTGCGACATAAAAAAGTTACAAAATCTCAGCATCATTGCAATTTATTTGATTCATTTTACATGAATGCGACTCACATTAACGTTTTGTTGTGTTCGTTGCGTAGGTTGGTTCTTCTTTTCATGAAATGATGTTTTGATGATCCAGCGCTTCTTTAAAAACGACCATATAAGTGTTTCTTCACGTGGCACAGCTACGTAAGGACAGCTTTGGAGTACATTTTCGAGTTAATTTCCATGGCTGAGGTGTTTTACGGAGAATTATTCTGAGAATTCCTTCCATGAATTTAGAGTCTCACACAGCACAAGAATTTTGCGCCATCGGCACAGCGAACCTCTCAGAATTCAAGGGTGCATTGGCAAATTTTTGCGGTGCAACCTAGAAAACTGCGGTTTTCTCCCTGAATTTCTCTGAGAACGGATCATGCCTCCTCCCGAACCGATAAAATGAAACAAATTAATTTTATTTTTGTGCTCGAGAGGTTGCGATGGGACGGGTCATAGAGGCAATATTTAACTGCCGCAACGAATCGTGAATACCAGTCCACATACGACCCTTTGAGCTGATCATCGAAGTTGATTGAAAAGGCGATAGATAAAGAAGACAAAGGGGTAATGGCGCGATCCTACTGGTTGAGACGTTCAGTTCTTATAGACTCAGGGGGAAAATGTGGCATTAACTTTAGGGTCTCTCGTAGAATGCAGTTGCTTAGTCTATAACTTAGATACTTTGTCCATTGCAGCCAACGACTTCCAACAATAGAATCTCTCCATTTTTTCTTTTTATTATTTGTATATAGCTTTATCTATCAATTTCAATAACCTGCCCCGCAGTCAATTGGAGGTAGAGCTTTAAAACGTAAACTGAGACAAAAATTGAAAAAACAAGAAATTCTAGGTACAACAAGCAAATGGACGGTGTAGGTCGGCATTCACATAACTCGGTTAGCGACGTCACAGACTTCCTGTCATACTTTATTTTTTGAACGAAAAACTACTCCACGACAATTCTTTGAAACTGCCGTGATTTTTCTCCTCTCTGCGAAGAAAATGCTACAAAAACTTCAAGGAATGATGTCAGTTTGTTCTCCTTTCAAAGAATAACATAGAGGCGGAGATTTTCAGACACCGCAAACGAGATGTGTGATTGCGGACTTACGCCGTCGAAATCTCTTATTTTAAAAAGAAGAAAATTCCTTTCTACTAATTTTGATCCGATCCCCCTTGAGTAAAAGTATCTATGAGAGGTCAAATTCGTAGATTCAGCAGAAAGCGGCAACCGGGCGTGGAAGCCCTCTTTGAAGCCGGTTCGGGACCGGGCTTAGTTTAAATTGAAATCTGAAGGAGGAGCGAGCGGTGAGCGCTAGCGCCTTCATTTGTCCGCGGCGGCAATCCGACTGGCACCGTGACGTTTAACGCATTACCCGCCGCCTCATTTTTCACCCCCTTCTCCCCCGCCACCCTAGGCCCGGCCCGGCGCGAAGGCGAGTCCTCGGTCGACGGCCCAGTCACTTCATTATGATAGTTTACTCCATATAATCTTTATTCATTCCCAGTTGGAGATCTGCCCGCGGAATGGCGGGGTGGGCAGGGAGGGAGGGGAGGCTATTCCCGATTCCTCCGTCCCGGCCCGACGCGGCGGTTACCGCCAAAGCCACTCTCCTCCGCAGGGATGCCATCCCTCGGGTGACTTCAAGACGAGAGAAGAGTCGATCGAACGCACTATCAAGAGCCGTTCGAAAAAAATTCTCCAAATTAAGTCGTAAGGGGACTGGGTAGAATAGTTTCTTAAAACGTCAAGTTCATGTTAAATGGCAGTTTTATACTTAAGTAAATGGAGGCATATTACAGAAAAGTCAATCGAATATGATGAGACAAAAACAGGTTGGTGATAAAAAATACCGGTTTGTGTTTGCTTTCATCAGTTGCGAGTGAAATTGTCTGACTGCGGTTTTATACGATCTCCAAGGTTTGGAAAATATTCAACGCAATTTTCATAATTACATCATTTTCATCATTTCATCATAGTTTTTTTTTTTTTTTTTGGAGGGAGGGGGGGCCGTGGCAAGATAAAACGAATGGAAATAAGCATGCTTAAGTAAGATTTCGGAAAAATGCTTAAATTCAAAAGTTAAGGACTGGTAATATTCATTGGACAATACAAACTTGGTGCTACGATTGTATGGTAACTAATTTTCTGGGCTATCAAAATTCCCCGTCTTTCTCATGACTTTTGAGCGGTTTTGAGCACGAAATCCCCCAACTTTCCCGAACCTTAAAATGCT
This sequence comes from Bemisia tabaci, assembly GCF_001854935.1. Taxonomy (NCBI): domain Eukaryota; kingdom Metazoa; phylum Arthropoda; class Insecta; order Hemiptera; family Aleyrodidae; genus Bemisia; species Bemisia tabaci. The sequence continues at coordinate 493,123 of NW_017547331.1, read as the reverse complement.
TTTCTTGACATGATTTCTCAAGAAAATGCATTCACTAAAAATTTTTTAACGCGAAGTCCATTGAAATTTAAAAATTCGAGAAAACTAAAGGCAGAAATTCAAATTTTCGTCAATAAGACACATTTATACAATAGAGGATGATTGAATATTACGGCCAGAGGCAAGAATTTCAATGTTCCTCGGCGAAATTCCCTGACTTTTCCAGATGCTCAATGACTTTTCAAGAACTCGTGACTCGTTATGGTTTCTCCCGCGATTCGAATATTTCCGAATAATCTGGCAACACTGGCGGGGGAGATCGACTGCATTCCCTCGCAGACGCTCTCGGTGGCGCTCTCTAAAATTACAATTTCTAATCAATTAAACTTAAATTACTTTCCACTTTGTCGCGGGTGACGCAAATACGCTTTGACGTGATTCGACGTCTCACTTGGAATTTATTCTACCCGACTTTCCCTCCTCCGACACCCTCCCCTCCCCCTCGCACTCCTCCAGGCTCCTTTCATTGGTCACCGAGCCTCAACCGATCCTGATTTTTATTGCCACTCGATAGGTATGAGTTTTCTCCCGCAAGTTGGCGTATTGTCGCTCTGAAGCGACTAATATCGGCCAATATGAGAGGCCCCGTATCTTCAAAGCGATGTTTCAAAATTTCCGTTTATATTCTATGTTTTTAAAAAAAGACAAGCCAAGTTTAAGGCTTGAAATTAACAGTGAATACTCAGCTGAGAGAGAAGAAAAATCTTGGCGGTTTTCAAGAAATAACGTTGGCTACTTCACCAAAGGAATAAAAAAATATGACAGAAAGTCTGCAAAGTCGGAAACGGGGATATGTGGTTTTGCACTTTGGGCATCGATATGAAAACGACGATGAAATCAGAGAAATAATATAGTACATCAACACAGTTGCTTTTTCTGCAGGTCACGCGCAGAGATCCTTCACTAGCCTTGCGGGAAAAGGTGGCGATTAAATTTCAAATATCCATCACAGAACAACTTTAGAAACTTCCTTGTTGATTTTTGCATAAAGTGTTGGCTGATTCCTTAAGGGACAAATAGTTGGAAATTCAAGAAGAATTCAAAATTAAAATTCAAGAGATAAAGTAATTGTTCAGTACCTCCCGAATACGACGGAGAACTGAGCTGAGTTAGGTTCAGTTAGGTTAAGCATCTAAACTAACTCCGCGGTAGTGCGTAAGGTATCGCGCAGCGTTGAAGGCGCGCTAGACTTGAGTCTCTGTTGATAATTTTCACTCCTCTCTAACCACATTCGTCTAAAACCAGCTACAGCACACGATAGGTGCTGCTTGTTGCGTTGCTGCTGATTAAAAGATGTTGTATCATCGAACAGACACAGTTAAAAAGTTTTGATGTATTTCACAGCTTTTTCACGAGTTTTTTGCAATACATGTTACGTTTTAACTTTTTGTGCTACTCCGTCGTGCTAAGAAAAAACGCCGCACGAACATTCGGGAGCTGCCAAATTTCTCAGAATATATCGTGTATTTTTGAGGAAAGTTAAGCACATTTTTCCTTGAGATTTTAAAATCTTTCTGATCAAATTACAAACAAAATTATCGGAAAAATTTGAAGCACTACACTTGTTACATTATCTCGAACACTCATGATTTGTCAAAGGAAGTTTGCTAACATTTAAAGACGCACACAGCGTTTTTCTTCGGCACGGCAGCACTGGAGTTGCTTTCTTTCCTATTTATTCAGGTAACAGAGACCTTAAATCAACGGTCAACTTTGACGCGTACGTCATATTCAGCATCAAAAACTATCAGCAGGGATATAGCAATTCTCGACCCACATTTTCAGTTTTGCCGGAAAAACTCCCTTCTGAGAATCACCGATATCGCAACGGGTCACGATGCGTACAACGAAAATTACCGAAATCAACTCCTCACAACGATATTTAGTGATTCTTGATGCGTGAATTCAAACCATCCGCTCATGAAAACTCGATGCTCTACGTGATTCACATCGCGCGCTAAACGTTATCATGACAATCTTTGCGATATAAAAATCTGGCAACGTCGATCTTGACGCTTCGGCTCAGCTTTAGAAAATCGCTCGTAGTTTGAATTTGAACAACGCATGGTGGGAAACATTGAACATTGCTCGATTGAGGAGCTTGCTGAAACCGTTGTAGTGCGTGATTTGACTCACGTAGAGCTTTGAGTTTCTTGTGAGCGGACAGTTCAAATTCCTCGTAACCAATGTGAAATAAAAACGTTAATTTCTTCGTTGGGAGTTGGTTTCAGTAATTTTCGTTGCGCGAATCGTGTTCCACGTGAAATTCTGGCTAAGGATCATGTATCAGATTGCTTAAATTCGTACCTTGTCTAGTGTTCCATTGTTTCTCCATGAAACGCGCCGTTTCCCCATACTCGACAGGTAGGATCGGAAAACTGCATCTAGGACTCAACCGTCCGCGAAACTTCGATTGAAATTTGCTTTTCGCCGATGATGTTGGCAGAGCTGACCGAGAGGATTTGCGTGCATTCTAACCGTGAAGCAGAAATCTCTCCTAATGTAATCAGAGACGATATACTTGCATGTTCGGGCCTACCCCAATATTAAAAACGGACTTATTTCCGCATAAATTTCACCCAACGCAAGGTATCCGTGTACAAGTGAGTTATTTTTTCAATAATATTGTTATTCAATCCAAGAATCAGTTTGTGTGAGAGCCTCGAATGTTCGAGAGATTTCGATTGAGCGAGAAAAAAAATTAGAATACAAATCAAACAGCATTCGACAGGTAACCCAGTTTTAAAATGTACCGCTTTTTCCGTTATGATGGAATACGATAATGCTTAACGTCACTTATCGAGATGAACGCATTCCTACATTCACTATAGATCACAGGACGATGGGCTCAGAACGATAGGACGCGCATTTTCCCGTGCATTCTTCGCGAATTTGCGAGTAATAATCCCTGCAGTATTCGAGATTGCAGGGCCTCTCGTCGCTTTAAACCGATAAAATAAAATAAATTAGAGCGCCGGAGTGATGAAACTCGCGATGCCAAAGCTTGGAAGAGGATCTAAACTCCACTCGAATCGAATCTAGAGGGTAAGAAGTTCTTAACGTCCGAAATAATAGTCGTTTTTCGGACGAAAAAACGCAACTTCATTCCAAGGTTGCAAAATTGACTCAAACAATTCAAGTTTTACAAGAATGTACGTGTGCAATTTTTGACCACAATGTGTCTGATTCTTGCACGACACGAGGAAAAAAATCTGTTAAAAATGCACAATATTCTCCTCGTAAAAATGGAATTTGTGGGGGAAACTTAGGCGGCATTGAAATGAGGTTACGACCTTTTGCAAGAGAAAACGCCGATATGAATGGGAAAGGGGGTACACGATAAAATTTTAATCGACGTCGACACATTTCACGTGACGTAAAGGCGTATCTATACTTCCACGTGAGACCCAGAAAGCATAGCGTCATAGAAAAACAGGGCTCACGTGAAAATTAAGGTACGCCCATACGTCAGAAGGGTGACTTTTTCACGTCACGACCAGAGCCCGAGTTAACTTGTTCTCCACACGGGTTATCGCTGATGATGAAAGGTGGCCGGAGCCCATTGACGACGTGCTGCCTGGAGGGCTTGAAAAGCAATTTCTCAACTTGGTAAATTTTAGGAAATAGTGTATTGCGAGTTGTGACTGGACTTTATAGACAGATGAGCCACCGGGCAGAGTAAGCGTTGAAGCATCGGACGTCATGCTCCATCATCGAATTCCATATCGAGTGCGCTGAACCTATTAGGAATTTCAAATCCATCGTTTTCAAAACTTTTCGTTTCGTGGAAAGCTCCCTCCGTGAAGAGGGTGCATGTACCTCGGTGCTTTATTTCATGCGTGTCTATGATGGGATGATGGCTCATCGTAATTTTGCACAGTCGACGAGATCGAATATTTTGAAAATTTATGGGGTTTTCATTTCCGGAGGCAATCTTCAATTACTTTTCTTATTGGTTTTATTTTCTCTGGGGGAAGGGGAGGGGAGCATGATTTTTTCGTAAATACTCTTCATGCGCAAAAGCTTGGGAAAAAGGTCTCAGGAAATAGAAAAATACATTTTTCTGGCCGGATATTCCACGGCTCAGAAAAATTATCTGACTTGTACTGCTTTTCCATGACATTTCAATAGCCTGCGTAACCCTATCTGCGTGAATTTTGAGAAGGAATTTTAATTTGATGCCACAGTATTGTCGTTTCCCGGATTTAATTCCGAATTTTGGAACTTTTGCAATTTCTCGGAACTTTACTCGGAATCTTCGAAATTCCTGAAATTTCCACCTGTTTTAAAACGATGGATGGGATGTCTATTTTCGGGACGATTAGAATCGTCCCGAAAAGAGACATCCCAATAACGAACAGCAATGTAAAAAAAAAACAGTCTGAAACCGGAGAAGAGAGAGCGGGGGCGTCTGTGCGATCCGAACGAGGGATAAGACCTCGCGATGCGGAGCGAAACAGATCAAAAGTTTGCCCGCGGAAAAGCTAATCGTGAAGTTGATGGGTTTCGTGCTAGTGCCGACGTTGTCTACGTCTTAGAGACGATGTGACGCGGATCGAGGCTAAGGACAACTTCCCGACAGCCACCTCAAGCTTCCGAAGAACTGCATTTCACCTCCGTCACCTCCGACCTCCGGGCGGACAAAGGGATATCGCGACCCCGTGGAAAAATGAAAGTGAGGCATTCGGATCTCAGACGCGGCGGAGAAGCTATATTAAGTTGTGCCTATGTAGAGAGAGTAAGCTGCAGTGCTAAGGCAAAACGCCGCAAGAACCTTCAGGCGTTGCCAAATTTCCTTCGGGAAATCTTTAGGGAAAATTTGTAAATATTTTTCTTGTAATTTTTCAGATAATTTTGTTCGAAATTTCACCAAGGTCCCTGAAAATTTCAAGGGGAAATACCCATAACATTCCTTAAAATTAAACATTTTATCGAAGAAAATTTGGCAACTCTCGAATGTTCATACGGCGTTCTTCCTTAGCACAGTCATGCCTAAATAAGGATCTCTTCCGGCCCAAACGGATAGCCAACCTTCTACCACAAAAAATGTCACAGTCTATCTTCAGATTCCAATATTGAACCGAGGGTAAGAAAAAATATTAACCGCACGTCCAGTTTTTCTTGTGCTCTACTTCCCATGTTTATTCAAAATGTCCTTTACGTTTTCTTAGTGTGTGCGTGATGTTAACTGCAAGTCTGCCGTGCGAAAAAAACGCCGCATGAAAATTCGAATGCTGCCGAATTTAACCTGTTGATAAATGTATTTTGGAGGAAAATTGGACATATTTTGTCTTAAAATTTGTAGGTGTTTTAGATTAAATTACAAAAAAATTGGAAGAAAAATATGTTTAACTTTCCCAATATATTTGCATTTTGTTAAAAGAAATTTGGCGACCCATGGAGTTTCATACGGCGTTTTTCCTTAGCACAGCAGAAATGAGATAAATAGAAAGTGCGGCTGTTTCGAGCGTTTTTAATCGAAAGGAGCTAGTTGGCGGATCGCGAGACTAACTTGAGACTCTAACTCTGACAACGGTGGCGAGGCATTATCGCGTGAGGAGTCGAGTACTTATCCCTCGTTGAGAAAAAGTCCTTTTTACACTCATTACCCCGAGCACTTGCCTTTGCTGGAGGAGGGTCCCAGCGGAGCAAATCGCGGTGTGACTTGCTCTTTATCTGTTCCAAAGCCATGTCACGATTTGAGCATGGCTGCCACATCACTTGAGAAAATTAAAAAGAAAACTCTTTTCTCGCTTCGAAACGTTCAGAGGCAAACAAAGACCCTCTACTAGCATCTTGGCGACGGGTAATAACTTTTACTCTCAATAATGGAGAATTTTCAGGTGTCTAAGATTGGGTTAATTTCGTGTTTGAGAAGAAACTACTGAGTCAACTGAGCATGAGAATATCCTTGGTTTCTAAAAAAACGATAATTGGACCACGTTTTGCAATAAGGAACAACTATTTTTAGCTCATTTTAGAAACAACGCACATGCCATTGGTTTCCCTGTGCAGAAAAGATTAGATTTTATGGATGAGCCAGAGATAGTGGCTCCTCCTTATTGCAAAATGTAATCAAATTAGAGACGACATGACCAAATTACCTAATCTGCTAAAATACATGTGTTTAGATGGGAAATGCCGCCTGATGACGTCACACGGTGGCGTATTTTCTCGCTCTTACATCTATTTTACGACAATTTCTTATATCAGAAAAAAAAAATTTAGAATAAATGCTGAGAACACGGCTCATTAAGTGCTCTCGTATGTAGCAATATAAAATGTTCGCCAATTCTCCATTCAGCATTTCCTTATGGTCAATTGTAAGGCAGCACTTTTCGACTGTTGATCTATCTACTAAATGGACGATGAGCTTCAAGTGATGTAATGAGCCAACAAGTTCATCAAACTAGGTACGATTTGTTTGCAGAACGAGATGTTCAACACGATGTCAAACATACGTCTAGTAGGTAGGTCAACGGTTGAATGTTGTAGCCCTAAAAGTAAAATTTTCCAACATTGCCAAGATAGTCGTTTATTCTCCTCCATGACGGCAACAACTCTAATAAACCACGTCCGAGAGATAAATCACGCCCGGTGTCAGCGAATTATCTCAAGAGCCTCCGATAGTAGCTTCGTTTTAAAGGAGCAGTCACCCGCTTCGAAGATCTAGATGAAAATTTTGATACGTTCACCAAGGAACTAAAGTAGAGTACCTGTACAGCGAGAGTATGGACAGATGTGAAACTCCGAAAATCCATCAGGCCTTCACCGATGCTTCTGCGAATAAAGTTAGGGCCCAGAAATTTCAATTACCCAGAACGATTTACTAATACTATTGTTAAGAACCGTCGTTTATAAAGCACGTATTTGACTCGGTTTTTGCATAGATTTACTCGTTTTTGCGGAAGAACTCTCATTTCTGTACATTCTTAGCCATCTTGGTTAGAATTGGAATCTGCAAACTGGCAGTGAAATTTTGTGTGTCAGAAGTTACTTAGAAGGATGGCTGCACTTTTGGGCCCTGAGACCTCCATGAAGCGATCTGTCCATACTCTCGCTATACAGGTACTCTAAACTAAAGTAGAGGATTACCGAGGCATTGAGGCTATTTATTGAGGCTGAGACTACAAGCCACTCAAAAATAGATGTTTTTAAAAATATTTTGAATCACGGAGGAAATGCGAAAATGTTAAAGATTTTTCTACCTCAAATTCAAAGAAATAAAAAGTTGAACGATTAAAAAAAATAAACTGTACGAATGAAAAAAAACCCTGCTGATATAATTGAACTGAATACATTTTTAGATTTAATATGAAATCAATGTTTAAATTGATTGAACCTGGCAAAAAGGGGATAAAGGTGGATTAAGGTGGACCTGCAAAGAAAGAAAAGAAAAAACCTCTCAGACAGAGCACTAAGAAGTCCGTCTAAAAATTGCAAACGGGATTGACTTTACGCACGCTTGCGGCGAGCAACATAGAAAAAAATGGAATGTTGCTTTATCACTTATTATGTTAAAAAATGTGCGACAAGAATAAATGCTGATTTTAAAACCAAAAATGTTAGGTTAACTACGTCCACGGTTAGATGAACAAATTCAATGTTAAGTTAGCATTTTTTTACACGTAGAATCAGCATTTGATACTTGTCGCACATGTTTTGAACAGCATAAATGCTGAATCAACATTCAATTTTTCCCGTGAGCCGTTAAGAGAGTCAGTGCGCCTTCATTTGTTTGATACGCAACACGGGCATCTTAGGAGCCCGAATAGTTGCATTATGCGTTGATCTACACCTCATTACCAGTCATCGCGATAAGAGGGACGAAATTTCGACCCGATTATAATTACAGACAATGCTGTGGGTGTTATTCTTAAATTAGAGCACTGATGACAGGAGAATGCACGTCTCATCAACGTCTATTCCGAATAAACGACGTGCAAGCGGTTAAGTAAGTGGATGCCTCCTCGCGGGATGCTGTCGTGATAGCGAAGAGAGCAGTAAAAGCATGCTGGGATGAGCCTTGAGACGCATTAATGCATGGGCTAACCATGGCTCATACAGAAACGCACTTACTGCTCTCTTCGTTATCATGGCAGTATGGGGAAGAGAGGGTGAGTACGGTGCATCCAGGGCGTGGAACATGAATCGATTAAAAACAAGGACGGTTTGTGCGATAAGTGGGACCTCACTCGAGGCACTAAATCGACGTTGCACAGATGACAGAAAAAGAGGGTTTAGTGCCTTATTCTGTCGTATTAAGGAAAGCGCCGTATGAACATTCGAGAGTTTTCACATTTCTCGCAATAAAATGTTTATTTTTGAGGAAAGCTATGAATATTCCCCCTTGAACTTTCCAGGAATTTTAGGTGAAGTTGCGTACCAAATGATCCGAAAAATCGAAAGGAAAATATTCATACACGTAGCAGGAAATTCGTATTCTATCAGAGGAAGTTCGGAAACGCCTGAAGGTTCACACGGCGTTTTTCCTTAGCACGGCATTACTTGTATAGAATTTGTGCGAGACCGATAGACCATACTTTGCCTAAAAACTTAACCAGTGCTTCATAAGAACCTTAATACAATCTTGGTTAGGAGTTGATGCCAGTAATTTTTGTAGCGCGAATCGTGCATCATACGAAATTTTCTCAATCGAGCATTGTTCCTTTCCCACCCCGAGTTATTTGAAGTTGAAAAAATTTTCTACAGCTGAGCCAAAGGGTCAAGATTGAGGTTGCCATTGAAATTTTCGGAGGATTCCATACAAACTTTCTCTCAAAAAAACTGAAATTGCCCGGTCAAAGGCAATAGCTGATGTGGCGTCGATCTATTCTGCTAAACGTGGTCCAATTGTTGCATCAAAAAACGTTAAAACGACCCAACATCACTATTTATCCTTGCGCCAGGCGTGTTATAGCCCAAGAAACATACACTGGAAAAAATAGTCGCTTGGATGTTGAGTCCAGAATCTTGAAAACAATGACAAGAAAAAATACTCTTGATTCAATCCGATCTCTGCTTGAATCAAAAGGGAATCTGCTTGAATTAAGAGGCTTAGTTCTCGATACGAAAAAATCCGGTTGAATTGAGAACATGTATTCTTGCCAATGTCGCCACATCAGCTAGTGCCTTTTAACCGGGAAATTTCATTTTTTATGGGAGAACGTCAATGAGTCTGGACTCAAGATCTATGCGACTTTTTTTCCAGTGTGCATATACCGGAATGCTTAAATTTGCAGCCTGTCTATTGGATTGCATTTTGCAAAAAGGAACCACTAGCATTGCAATGCTGCTAAGATTGTGCAACTTCATCTTTTGCAATAAAATTGCGGAAATCGTGAAAAACTATGAAATTTAGATGGTAATTTTTGTCTTAAATTTACAGTTTTTAGCGAGTAAAATAGAAACTATTAATGGATAATCGGGTTTTGCCTCCAAGACAAAAGAAGTTGCACAATCTTAGCAGCATTGCAATGCTAGTGGTTCCTAGAGTCCCTTTATACTGAGAGTCAAGACAATTCGGCTCATGGATGTCACAAACGGGAGTAAAGATTACAGAAATTGAACGTTTTTCGTAATCTTTGATCGGCCCATTCTCAAATGCCTTTCTCCGTTCCTCCTCTTATTCCGTTTGTTCCTTGCCGAACCCGTAATTCCCTGGTCCATTCCAGATTATGATCTTTGCAATCGGTGAAACTGTAATCTTTATTCCCGTTTGTGACACCGTGAAGGCCTAAAATACGGGAACCAATCAGAAATGGATTCAAATTGTCTTGACTCTCAGTATAGAGGGACTCTAGTGGTTCCTTTTTGCAAAATGCAATCCTATTGGTCCATTCCGAGCTGTTTTTGGTTCCGATTCCCGGTGCAGCCCCCCGTTGCCACCGATCCGACAACCGGCGGCGGGAAAAAGAGGTGCCGATTATTTCCAGGCGCGTCTCCTCCTCGGCACTTGAATTTTTTCCGAGCGGAGCACCTAGCACCCTCTCCGTCGCCGACCCCCTCTCCGTCGCCGACCCCCCCTCTCCCGGGCCCGGGCTCGCCTGGAGGGCCATCAAGGATGTTTATACCGCTCCTCGCGCGGGCTGCTCGCGGGTCTGTGACAACGATCCCACCGGTTTTTGATTTGTGTCTCGTACTTAACCTCCATCCGTCGCCGCCCCCATCCGCCTCCCCCCCCCCGCTCCGGGCCCCTCCCGGCGAGGCGCGGCGCGACGCCCGAGCAAGAATAATCGCCCGGGAGTTGTGCGACTCTTTGATTCGGACTCGGCAACGCGAAAACAATGGCTACGTTTATGTACACGGCGAGGAATCAAAGTTTTCACCGTTCCTCCATTCGAACCCGATCCAACCGCCGCGCCGGAGAATAATAGCTCCGGTCCGAGCGCCCGGTTTCTACGGGAATTGATCGGGATAACATCTTTAAGAAGAAAAAATCCAATGCCGCCATTTCGCGGAATCGATTCGAATTTTGGAACTTCTGCAATTTCTCGAATTTTTACTCGGATTTTCGAAATTCCCGGAATCTGTTTTTGGGCATTTTTTTGGAATTTCGGGAGTTTTTCGTCAGTTTGACCGATTATAACGAATAATCGTTACCTACCGGCCAAAGTATCACAAGCGTCATGCGACGTTTCACAATTTTTGATGTTGAAGAACTTCCTATGTAAAAAAATCAAATTTAAATTTTTTGACTTTTTTACATAGAAATTTTCGGTTGAATCTGTTTGAAAATTTCACTGAATTTAATCGACAGCACAAAGATAACTCTGTAAAATTTTCGGACAGTTTTGTTGGAGAATATCTCTGTAAAAAAATAAAATGGCTGCGGAAATTTTCAAACGTCACATGACGCTTGAGATATTTCGGCCGAAAGGTGACGAAATGTTAATACATTCGTTAAGAGTTTCTATAATATTTATGGCATAAATCGTGTTCCACGTAAAAATTTGACGGAAAAAAATACACGATATAGCTTAAATTCGCACCTTGCCTAGCGATTCGTTTTCACAAAGTGGCAACAAAGAAGGAATTTGTCACTTTAAATATATGTAAAATAATCGATATCTACAGAGGCAAGGATGTTTTGCCTGGAGTCGATTACTCAAAATAGATTTAAAAGACGGCAAAACCGTGTTACCGCCCTCCGAGAATAGCCACTGACTTGAAACGCATTTCCGGTCTGGCAACCATGCTCAAGTGGATGACCCTATCTTTATGCACAGACGAGTAAATCAATCATTGTAAATCAGTCGAGTCCGGGTGGTTAAAGCTCCCTTCGTTTTGTCGTAAGCTTCCTTAACGACTTCAACTTTGAGGGATTTTCGTAAACTCTGAACTTCTATGAGATGATGTTCGGACTAAACCAACAGCGTCGAGTCGATAAAATGACAAAGAATGGTGCGAGAGATATTAGGATAATTTAAAAGCAAAACCACGAAGAGTACGACGCAAACTTATCTTTTGAAAGAGTGCTTGTAATCCATAGATCACAGTAACTTCAAAATCAAGAAAATTTAAATTTTCGTAAACTGTATCGGTGATTTTTTTGAAAGGTTTTGTGAGACTGTGGAAAAGCACCAGAAGAGCATTTGAGCATTTCTTCCAAGGAAATATTTAACTTAGATAAACTTTTTGGATACTTATTTCTTGAAATTTCCGGATGCATTTGAATGAATGGGGGATTCCGCTAAAAATCTGTCTAACTGGACATCGCCCAATTCTCACTCATGTTCCAGCGTTGTAACACAAAACTAAGCAACATAATGCCTTGACATTTTTTTCGAGGCTCCATTGGATTACCAGGAATATACTCATAAACGTTCAAGGCGCAATTTCACCAATTTTTCAGGATAAAATATAAAACCTGATAAAAATTAGGCGACTGAGTATCTGATTCTGGTTGAGGCTACTCAAATTCCGAGTAAAATTATTGGAAGTACAGAGTCACAAATTTCCCGGAGACCGTGTATTTTATCTGACTAAACTTATTAGGTCTAGATGTTTATGCGACGCGATGTCCTTAACAAGACATCGCTGCCACAAATCGTCGCTCCTTTGACGTGAGGGCGAATCTCGATTTCAACGTGAACCCTGTTCTCCATATTACTCCACGCTTTTCAGGTCTCATGTGGAAATTAAGATACGCCCTTACGTCAAAGAAGCGACGAAATGAGTACTGAAATTTCGATTCATTAAGTACATGGTTTTGCGCTTAAATTATCAAAAGAGTAAAAACATGGAAACGTTAGATTTAAAGAATACATTCAATGAATGGGATGATTACTTTTTTCAGTAAATTCAGTTGTTATTGCAGACTAAAGATGCTTCGATTGTCGATGACGTCACCAGACTGACACACTTTTGTGTCACCTGACACACTTTTGTGTCACCTGACACACTTTTTAAGCACGAGAGAACCCTAATTCACAGAACCCGGATTTATGAGGTGAGGTAGTCTCGGGTAGTTGAAGCACGAGGATTGACAAAATCAAACTTCAACACTGTAGGAAATTGCGGAAACCATAAAGATATCAACAATTTAGAATGGACCTTCGATCATCCTCGGAACTGTATTTCGAACACAACTTAATGAAAATTCATAACCGGGATTGAAATTAGATGAATCCGCGATTGATCGCACTGGAGAAACTCCGGCTTCAAATAAGACGAGGCATCTGATGATGTTGAATAATAAACGAACTCCGGGAAACAAGATTAATGATCGGAAATAAATTATCACCACGGAATATTTATTTTTAAAACACAACGTACAACGAGACTAAGCGCAGAATTATGCAACACCAAGGATCAATATCACTTATCATTCGAAGTGCTGAATCGATTAAAGTCCGTTTGGAAGTATCACAAAGATTGAACAAAGAGGAAAGGTTGCTTTCCCATCACTTACAGACGCACTTAAACAGCACTCGAAGCATCCTCGCGTTTCGTAACGGAGTCAAAAAGTATCATTGTGAAAACAAAGGAGAAATGTTAAATCCCTTGAGGACACTTTTGCCACTGGGAAAAATTGTGGTTTCACACTACATAAGCCGGATTTACTATTTTGTAGCCGCGGCAGACCGACAGTATTTCACGACGCGTACTGAAGTTATTACGGTCACAGTCCGTAATTTCCGTAATAAAAGTACCGAAGCGGCAACGATAGGGATTCGCGTGGACAGGCTGGAAAAGCCTCAGCCTCAAGTCGACGGTATTTTTGGACGTGGTCTTGCAGTATTCCGCGTAAACTCTGTAATTTACGTAGAAATAGTTCCGGAAATATGATAGCTCCGTAATTATCGTAGATAAAGTTCCGGCGCTGTGCAGCGTTTTAGCGTTAACAGACCTGAGAAGCCTGAGCTTCGAGCCGTCCGTAACCTCTCTGACACAGACTCCTAAATCCAAAAGAAGACGTTACTGGTGTTGCGGAAGCAGTATCATATTAACATTACAGTGATGATTCCCACGAATTTTCACTGTGAAGTTATTAAAAGCGCACTTGATGTATTCCTCACAAGCTACGTCATTTCCGGAGCGATAATTCCGGAGAGCCGGTTACTTCGGCGGCAAAGAGATATATCAGGCATAGAGACAGTTCGAAATCGACGAATCAGTAATAATTCGCAAAAAAATTGCGCGATGATGTCATTTAAAGCGCACTGTGGGTATTCCTCACGAGCTCCGTAATTTCCGTAACGAAAGTCCCGGAACGCAATGAAAGACAGCAGCGCACCTGGGGTATTTTATACTAAAACCGCAATTTCCGTATCGATAGATCCGCGTTCTTCAACGGCCAAGATAGAGGTTAAGCATACGAACAGTTCGAAATCATCGATTCAGTGATCATTCGCAAGACTTTCCACGACGACGTACCTAAAAGCGCACTGTAAGTTCCGTAACGACACTTTCAGCGCTACGTAACAGGGACCTCGTGATATTATAGATTCGACGATCTAACGACACCTCGGGGGCACGTGATTAAGAATCACACCGAAGCGGGCGCGGAGACAATAACCGTAGGTCGGCGACGGGGTGATAAGCGCGTCGATCGGGTGATAAGCGGGTCGATGGGGTGATAAGCGGCATGACGACACGGACTCGAGGCGTGACTCGGGCGCTCGGGCGAGGATGCGGATGCGGCCGGCCGAGTCGCGGCGGAGAACAGACGGCCCGAGCGCCGAGCCGAGGAGTCGAGCCGCGACGACAGGGTGCGTTGCGCGCGCCGCCCCCGCCCCCGACCCGCAACCCGCCGCACCGCCACGCTAGGCCGGTTGCCGACCCGCCACGCAGACCGACCCGGAGTCCCACGCCGCGCCGCCCCGCCCCGCACCGTGCGCTCGTCCGAAGGTAGGAGTTGCTACTCCTCGGTTGCGCTCTTGAAAATAATCATTTTCTATTAATATCGAACTTGAGATCGATTTAAATCGTCACCTGCCAGTCAAAGTATCACAAGCGCCATGCGGCGTTTAAAAATTTCCGCCGCCATTTTATTTTTTTACAGAGAAATTTTTCAACGAAGCTGTCCGAAAATTTCACTGAATTTTCTCTGTGCTGCCGAAAAAATTTAGTGAAATTTCCAAACAGATTCAACCAACAATTTCTCGGTAAAAAAATAAAATGGCGGCGGAAATTTTTAAACGTCGCATGGCGCTTGTGATACTTTGCCTGGAAGGTGACGAAATTTGTCTCCACTTCCGTTTCAAATCTTACTCTAAAGCATAAAATCATAAAAGGAACGTATAACGCCTGCGGCGGAAAGCGTCTCGGAGGTTGGACCCTCGTTTACTCTAAAATGACTCTGAAGAACCGTCATTGCCTTATAAGTTGAAGTTTCATTTCACCAAGGGTACCTATATAGGGAGAAAACGGACAAGACGGAGATTTTAAGGTTCGGTTACGCAGCTTTTAGGACCCAAACGGGCAGTTAACCCGTAAGTTCAAATTATGCATAATTATTTATCATTACTATTCTAACGACTCGTCGTTTGTAAAGCACGTATTCGTCTTAGTCTTGGCGTAAAATTACACATTATTGTAGAAGGATGCTTATTTATGTACATTCTTTCCCATCTTGGTTCGATATTGGAATTTGAAGATCATCCGCGATATTTTTCTGGTGTTTTTCATATTCGAAAGTTGGCTGCTCTATTGGGCCCTAAGAGCTCCAAATTTCGATGTCTGTACTCTCTTCATATAGGTGCTCTAATATTGCTCGATCTGAGCGTCAATTCACTCGACTTGTGACTCTGACTTCACTTGACAGAATATTGTTTTTTTTAGCAGTGTGTCTAAAAACTCGGCAAGAATACCTCACGCAATACATATTCGACCGCTTTCGGGTGTAATTTTCACACTTTTGGCGGGAAATTTAGAAGATGAAACGTATTATATTTAGGGGTTTTCTCACAGGGAAGAAATAAATATTTTATTTTTTTCCCCGGTGAGGCAACACTGGCGGCGAGTCGGGTGATAATCGAGCGTTGGCCGAGGCCGCCGGGTAGACTGGACCATAGCGCATCGCAGGATGCAGCCAGCCAACTCCGCCCCGATATCCGCCGCCAAAACCGAGTAAATCCACCCGAAATCCAACCGTGGATCCGTGATTTTATCCGCCATGGTAGACGGAGAGAAGGGGCACGGCGGGGGGGGGGCGGCCGGAAAGGTAGGGGGAAGACCGGGACGAAGAGAGGAATAAAGAGCTACTCAAAGAGTTTTCTTTCAATTATTTCATCCGGACATGCTTGCGTTTAAAAATAATTTCCATGGCGAGGGCATTAATTTGTGCATGCGAGCTTCCGTGCTTTCTTGAAAATTACGGTCGCATGAGCATGAGATATTCCGCCGCCCCAAAGGCCAAACGTCGTATGCGCGTCCGGAAATTGCCGGAGTTCTCCCGTTAAATAAGGATGTTCTTAAAAACATGTGCATTTTCTTCCGGGAATCCGGCGGAAAATTGAGTCGATCTCCGGTGAATAGACATGAAATTCTCGGAAAACTGCTGAATGTTTCAGTTTCATTTGGATTAAATTTTGCGATAAGAAACCACTATTTATAGTTTATTTTAGAAACAAAATGTAAGCCATTGGTTTCCTTGTGCAGAAAGGTGCTTTTAGCAGGGTGTCTTCTAAAACAGGCTGGCCAAATATCAGTACTTTTACCGTACTTTTTCAGTACATTCCCAAGAAATTCAGTGCCTCCGCAACAGAAACAAGCAGGAAGCTCCAACGCATTCGCGCCGGAAAGCGGCTCTGGCGACGGTAGGTAGTTGTTACGCGTTTACGGTTTCCTTGGTAACCTTTGTTTGCTATCAGCTGATGTCGAGTAGTATGACTAGGAAGCTCCAACCACGGCATACTTCGAAAAAAGCGCGAAAACTTATAGATTTGAATTTTCAAATTTTAAACGTAAAGTACATTTTTTCCAGTGCGAGATTAAAGCACAGACCCGTTTTGAATTATTGACAGTATCACCATGATTCCAAAAATACACTACACAACATAGCATTCGCTCAGAGGAAAAAGTTATCAATTAAAATAAAATCAGTCCCCCTAAACAGCAGAAAATGGCGCCGATTCCCATCAACCAACACGCGGTCTCTCCAATGTAACATGGTCCGTTGATACTCCCCAGCTGGGACCGTCCGGAATAGCAGCTCTAGTGCAAGCACCAGAGCCGCTAAAATTCAATACTTTTTCAGTACCTCCGTTGGACGAAAATCGAACAATTTCAAAAATTCAAATTTCTCGCTCAAATTGCGAAAAAAATGACAAAATTATCGGACCTTCCTGCAGAATTTCTGCACTTTTTCAGTACTTCCAGACCAAACTTAAAAAATCAGTACTATTTCCGGACTCGTAAACACCCTGAAATTTTAGAGAACAGTTAAAGACAGTGGTTTCTTATTGCAAAATGTAATCCATTCGTCCTTTTTGATAGACTAAATTGGAGAAATCGCCGATAGAGAGACATCTTTGAAAAATTTTGGTTTGCTCTGAACTCATTCCAGGCTTTTAAAAGGTTTTTTTTTTTTTTTTTTTTCGAGGGATACTGGGCAACGTCCGAATGCTCAAAGGGCATTCTTCCATAGCACGGTACTATTGATCTCCGCAGCACTAGATGAGCTTCAGGGCTATGGGGTTGATTTTACATTTTTATCCCTTTCTGGGAATCAACACTGAGGGAGTGGTTGGGAGGAGAGATAGAATTGCAAGTACGTATCCCAGATGTTTTACGACTTGTAAATTGTAACAAGCCTCGATATAACGTCAGTGCCGTTGAGACTTGAATCCAAATTAGTCGGCAAACTCAAATATTTTCGCCACCACGAAACATTATTATAACCTTTTCAACGCGATCCGAGGTGCATTCGTCGGCAACTCAATTTCGCAACGATTCAAAGCTACACCGAACTTGTCATCGAAGCCGGCGAAAGAAAGTCCGTAAATTCATCAGATCATGAATCCACTTTAGGGTAAAGCTAATCTCACTCCTACTTTTAACTGTACTGGAAACTGAAACCTGTCGACGAGGAGATGGGTATTTTGAAAGAGAGAAGCTCCATACAGAACGGGAAGAAACCTCACACAACACCTTTTTCTACCGTTCTTCGGATACTTCACACAGCCTTCAAAATAAGCATTTACAAACGGAACAAGGTGACCACAGACTATAAGAGGAGAAATTTTCGGAACGTTCTTGAGTTATGTTTGAGTAAAATGAGGGAAATGTATTGACCATTGCAATGAACCATCTCCTAAAATGTATAAAGGAGCCAAAACAAATAACTTTGGACGTCAATTTTAATGAACATGTGAACGGATCTGTTAAAAGGGATACCTTTCAGGAGAAAATTTGTTTCACTTTTTGGAAACATTTAAAAAATAATTTGCTACAGCCTAAGAATTTGTATTTTAGAAGTTCAGGGCTAATATCTTCCTCAATTTTTGAGATTTCAGGGTCTTTCCGCCATTTCCAGCTTTTTTTTCCTCCATGAATTTGCAAAAAGTTTAAGAAAAGTCTCTCCTCTTATGGGGGTTAAGGTCCCTTTACATAGATGCGGTCCCTAAAGATTATTATGTACGCAATTAGACACATACATGGGAACCGCGAATTTCTTGATATTCCCTGAGACCGGTGCATTTAAGAGACGAGAAAATGAACAATTTTTGAAAGGGTTCTTCCTGGCGTTCCTGTGACCATGAGGTACGGAGTAATTAAGTAGGCGAAAAAATTATTGTTTTCTGAATTGAATTCACTCACATTTCCCTGTTTTCCCCCAGCTCATGGATACAATATTTTAACTATGCTAAGTTTCCCAGTCATGTGGACACTCTCGCTTATTTTGAGCATTTAGCTCCAATAAAACTAGCGCGGGCAGCAAAAGCTATAATTTGGAAGCTATTTAAAACGGTATCCAGATAAAATTTGACACGGGGTGAAAGGCTCGAGCGGGCAGATAATAATTATTTAGCTGAGTTATTTGCGCGTGTAGAGGGAAGACTTTCAAAAAAGAGTCCGGACAAATTGTCAACATAATTATAGAGTTGTTAAATCGGGCGGCTGGCGTGATACCTGTCATTGGACGATAAACGATGCGGGGGCAACTATTCCAAACTCGCTGGGCCCGTCGAGTTCCGACCGGCCAATTGCGCGAGATTGCCGGCCAATTCCGCGAGTGGTTGGAGCAACCACTTTTATTGAGAGTTTCCGGAAAGTAGGTTTTCAGATTATTTTTACTCTGAACATCTGAGAAAATGGTTCAAAAGCTGAAGAACATGACTAACTCGTTAAGATTAAAGTCACTTCCACTAGATTGGATTACATTTTTCAAGACCGTCTAGACATCGAAAACCTAAATTCCAGGGAGGGAAATAATAAACCGTTTAAACCCATGAAAAATTTTACGAGGGATCGCATGGATTGTCGAAAATTAACTCCCATGGTCTATCGGTCATACATTGAGATATCTGATGTTAGGATCGGCTGACAGGGCAAAATTTGAAAGAAGAAAGATTTAAACGTAAAATGTACAACAATTTTCACAACGATCACTGCTCTGTACAGCCAAAATAATCGTTGAGGTCTAATCTGAACTGTAAACGTGCAAGATGACGTTCTAAACGTTGCGCCTTCAGGAAAATGATGCTAACTCCTGCATGCAACTATTCGTGCTCGCCGGATGTCCGTGTTGCACACCCGAACTTTGAAGACGATTCTTAATATGAGTTCTCAATACGAGCACTATAATGCAACTGTTATTGTTCCACAGTTGTCCACGTTGCATCGTTACGTACCCATGAAACTGCAGACATTTTCGTATTTTTTAAGGCTAACATAATTTTCTAGATTTCCACAATTTTTCCAAGGAGCCTATTCTGTTTAGGCCGCATGTTCAGGACTGATTTTTCCAATTTCTACTGAGGTATTTCCTAGGCAGATCAAGCCGCAAACCAAACTAGTTCAGGCTGAATTTTTCCCCGGTCACTGCTACCGTTTGTTCGGTTGCAGTCAGCTGCCGAGCGGGTAATTACATGGGACGAGTGTCGATACTCCAACCGGCAAACGCTGACCAATGGCACGATTCCGGCGCACAGTGGAATCAGTTATTGCAATAAGTTGCACATGAAATTTTACATAAAAACAGCAGATTTTGACGAGTATTTCGTCACATTTAAATCTTAGGAGCTACTTTGAAACTTTCACGTTTCACGTTGGACAGGATTTATGAAAAGGGATCTTCTTTTCAGGAAGCAAATCGTCGAAGAGAACGGAATTCAGGAGGAAATGTCAAAACTGGAACTTTTGAGTTCTCAGCGGGAAACACTCTCAGGACTAGAGGCCTTGGGAACGAGCTACGCATGAAATTTGAATTTAATTTTCCCGTCGCAGAGGGCGCTAACTGCTCCTTTTCTGTGTGCTTCTCAAAATTCTTAACCCAAATTAAGCCTGAACTGTAACAAAAACATAAAAATGTAACCTGAATCTTAAGAATTTTTGTCTCGGAACTTCAAGACGTCGCATATCTCTCAATTTTTGAGCTTTCAGGGTTAAACTTGCAAGGATCAAAATGACAAGATTTTCCTCGTCTATGTAGGTAATAAGATACCTACAACTCAATTTTGAATTTTCGGAAGATGTAAGATCCCTCGTCCACTTACCGATGTCCGCGGCGTGAAACCGCGCATATTCATTTACGACGTCGCAGACTTCTTGCCATACATTATTTTTTCTTTACAAAAAATAGTCGACGTAATTTATAAGAAACCTTGATTTTTTTTCTCTGTTGGCAGACTATTCGGCATAAATTTCAAGCCATTAAGTAGGCTTGTTTCTCTTCGAAAAATAAAATATGAGCGGAAGTTTTGACATGCTACAACGGAGATAGGTGGTTTCACATCTTGGCCATCGGTATAATGAGGATACAGCATACTAAAGCCTTCAAATGGATTGCATTTTGCAAAAAGGAACCATTAGCATTGCAATGATGCTAAGATTGTGCAACTTCATCTTTTGCAATGAAATTGCGGAAAGCGTGAAAAACTATGAAATTTAGATGGTAATTTTTGTCTTAAATTTACAGTTTTTAGCGAGTAAAATAGAAACTATTAATGGATAATCGGGTTTTTCCTCCAAGACAAAAGAAGTTGCACAATCTTAGCAACATTGCAATGCTAGTGGTTCCTTTTTACAAAATGCAATCCAAATCGTGTCCGCTCTCCCACAATGACTAGCTCCACTGCGCGGCGCGGCGGGAATGCGAGCGGTTTAGGCGAAACCTGGCCTGGTCCGGGGTCCCTCGTGCCGGATCTGGTTCCCCGCTCACGTATGAGGGACAAGCTGACGTAGTGACCGCGCCCGGGCTCGTTTCCAGTGTCCACATTTCAATTAGCACGTCTTTCCGGCCGCCTCCCTCGATACCGCGCGTGTCCACAGCTGGATTTGCACGGATTTCGGCCCGATGAAGCTGTTGCAATGTTCAGATTTTTCACGAGCAAGGAGGAGGGTGAGGTTGAAATGTTTTGGTTTGATCGATGGTTCATGACCGTATTTGTGGTGGGATCTGCGAAGAGGGATCTCATCTTCCGAAAAACTTTTAAAATTGAGTTACTGGGACCACTTCAGAGAGCAGCGGTTCCAGCCGGTGGTCCACGAGGGCTCGCCGAAAATTGCTCGTCCGAAAAGAAAGCACTACACCAAAAAAGAAAAAGAGTAGGAAGAAAAAAAGTTCGTTCAAATTCGGTGGTTTGGTTTTTAATTCAATGGTTTTTTGGTTTTTCATTTTTTTCCCAGCCTCCTCTCACAGCGAAAAAGTAGTTCGCGACCAAGAAAGGTTGGGACCCGCTGGCATAGAGGAAGAAATCTGGGCATTTTTATGGAACTTAGGTCCTAAAGCTCAAAAGTTGAAAGAGATGTGACGTCTTAGAGTTCCAAGACAAAAAATCTTAAGTTTTAGGTTGAAGTTGTATCATTGACGAGAGTTGATTCAGGTGTTTGAATCGCTATGATGCGGCGGTAGACTAGAATAATGAGTGCTTATACTGTACAATTGAGTATAACTAGAGATTGAATGGAGCGAATATTTCGTATGAGCGGGAAATTGAAATTCACATTTTTTGTAACGAATGCTAAATAAGAGCTTCGATATCTTGGTAAGGAATCATTTCAGTAAATTTTGCGTCGCGCAAAGCATGAATTATGTTTTTGAGGAGGAAAAACATACATCGACATACTCAAATTCTTACCTTCTTCATTGGTATGTCATGAGAGGAGATTTCGAAATCATGATCTTTTCATACGATGTATGAACTCCGCACACCTACGGCACATTTTCGCGTAGGCTGAGCCTTGACATTAAACGGCCGATCCGCGAAAAATAGGTCGTTAAGTTTCCTGAGTTCCCCGACGAACGCATCGCAGTGCCGATAAAACTTTTTTAATAACCATCGCAACTTCTTTAATTGGGTTTCATCCCTTATTTAGCATTCCACCGTCATGACGACAGGAGCGCTCTCGGCAATTAAATTTCACCAAGCTTCAAAATCAACACTCCCATACTGCCGCGCTAAGTTAAAACGTCGTAAGAGCCATCTGACGTTGCCAAATTTCATTTGGTAAAACACAAATTTCCTGGTAAACTCGTGAATATTTTTCTTCCGATTTTTCGTATAATATTGGTCCTAATTTTACCGAAGGTCTCTGAAAAATTCATGGGAAGATTTTCGTAACTTTCCTCAAAAATTAAAATTTTACTGGAGGAAATTTCGCAACTTTGGAAAGTTTATGCGACATTTTGCCTAAATACGGCGGAACAACTTGGAGCTCCCGTTTAAAAACCGGGTACAAAGTTCGGAAAAGTGTCATTTTCGCAGTCAAAAATAGCGGTGACGCAAGCGAACGTATCTGCACGTAGCGAAAACGACTCGAATAAAAAAGGGGGAAAAACCCCCGGCACTTAGGGGGGACGAAGAAACCCGTGCAAAATTAAAGCGAAAATCGTGACTGCACGATCCGAGAGAAGGGGGGAGGGGTGTGGAAAACGAGTGAAACAAATTCAGGGACGGACATTATCGCTCCTTTTTTTCAAAAGCTGCTACAAACTTACAACATTTCATTTAATTACGCGAATTGTACCTGCTGCGGTCGCCGGAAGAATTAAATTATTGCGAGCGACTGAGTCGCGTTGAAAATTAAAAGCTCGCACGATAAAACTAGCTTCATTGTTTCGAATAAGTATTGACGAGAGTGCCTCCACGGGCCGGGCGCCACACAATGTTTCAGCGAGTTTATGGATTTTGAAATAGTTAGTGCTAAAAGCAACTTAAGTCTGTTATCCGGTGAGATTTTAAATATACGTATTTTTACGTAGCTCAGAGCTTATCAGAAAATACACTTGTTATATATTACAATGGGTCCATTCATTTTGAAGTCGTAATTGGACGGAGGATGATTATTTTCGCGCCTTTTCAGGTGTTAAAATCCTTTCTCGCGTACCTACGAGAGTAGTTCACGCTGCTAACGCTATGTGCTGAGTAAAAATGTCGTATAGCCACTCAACAGTTGCCAGATCTTCTCGTATAAAATGTTTATTATTGAGGGTGCTCGTGAATTTTCTTCCTGGAAATTTTCAGAAACTTAAGGTGATATTGCGAGCAAAATTATCTGAAAAATGGTAGAAAAAGATCCAAGGGTTTACCAGGAAATTTGTGTTTTATCACAGAGAATGTGGCAAAGTTTGAAGGTTCATACGACGTTTTTCCTCAGCTCGGCAAAGTAGCCGAAAGCTATGTTGAGAGCTGAAGTTAGTTGAGCGTTAAGCCTACATCGGACACCGAGTTCCCGGAATTATCCGTATCAGTAATCAACTCAAGTGGAAACGGCTCACAAAGAATCGCAGTTGAGCTTGCGTCAAAAAGATTTCTTGTATTGGCATTAGTTCTGTGCCGAAACGTGCAAGAATCGTTCGTGGAAAGGAGAAAAATAGAGCTATTCGTTGTTAGAAACAGCATAAGTTTCGCAAGAGTCCTCAGAGTGTCAAACTTTGTGCTTTATTTGTCAGTGAATAATGCCAAGTTTCTTCCGTAAATTTTAACTCCGATACCATATCATAATTTCATTAATTTTTCCATGAAAATGTTTAGTGCATGTCATTTGTTAGATTCCCGAAAAAGTAGAAACGACGCTGCACAATCTGAGTGACTCTGTAAAGCTTATACGTCGTTTCTGCGAAAAGAACTCGATTTTATTGAGTGTGCAGTCAGGTACAAAAAGGACACATACCTTTCTACGCTTCCAAGTTATTATGAAGTACACGTAATTGAGACTAACCTGCAACACAGAAATAAAAAGTAGGGTTAATAAAGATGACAGGTGACACGTACAACAGTTGAGGCAGAGAACGTTATACGGTTGATTCATTTTACAAAGTACGAATTAAGAATGTCAATGGGTACTAGATTTCTAATTCTATATGATCCTCAGGAAATATAGTGAACAGACGCAACAATCATTGTTATAATCTGGTAATTCTTACCAACCGTATGATGAGAACTGTCAAACATTTAGTTTCTTGCTCTTGGATGCAAGGGGTTCACGAATGAACAACAATGAGAGTTGCTCAAAAGAAATTCAACACTTTAATCCGGCTTCAGTCGGCACTAGGCATGGAGACACATGTAAGGCCGGACTGAAGAACCGGAGGAAGTTAGTGTGATACGTGATACATGAACACGTCGGTTAAGACTAAGTAACTACAACAGAAACCTTACATAAGTCCACGGATTTTGTACGCGGCATTTCTTAGCTCAAACCATCGATACGGTCACCTTCCGTGCAAAGTATCTCAAGCGCCGTGCGACGTTTCAAAATTTTCGCCGCAATTTTTTTTTTCACAGGGAAATTTTTCAACTAAGCTGTCCGAAAATTTCACTGAATTTCCTTCGCGCTGCCGATTACATTCAGTGAAATTTTCAAACAGATTCGACCAAAAATTTCTCTGTAAAAAAATAAAATGGTGGCCGAAATTTTGAAACGTCACACGGCGCTTGTGATACTTTAGCCGGAAGGCGACGATGTGCGACCGGACTTCACGACCGGAGGAACTGCGTATCGTGACATCGTCACCTTCCAGGCAAAGTATCACAAGCGCCATGCGACGTTTCAAAATTTCCGCCGCCATTTTATTTTTTTACAGAGAAATTGTTCAACGAAGCTGTCCGAAAATTTCACTGAATATTCTTTGTGCTGCCGATAAAATTTAGTGAAATTTCCAAACAGATTCAACCAACAATTTCTCAGTAAAGAAATAAAATGGCGGCGGAAATTTTTAAACGTCGCATGGCGCTTGTGATACTTTGCCTGGAAGGTGACGACATGTGAAAACGTCAGTAAAAACCGCACAACTCGGATGGATACGTTGTTTGTAGACTGTTGAGTTCACTGCGGCATTTCTTGGTTCAAGACGGCGTGAAAGAGCATTAGAAGGGATTGATGGCTCCGGGCCGGCGGCGCCGCGGCGGGTCAATTACGCCTTTGACGATTCCGACCGAATCCCCGATCCCTCCGGATTGATAGGTAACAGAGACTTCGATCGATACATCCCTATCTACCAAATGCAATATATCGATGGAAATCATTCGATATCGATTCAGGCGAAGAAGACGGGTATCTGTTGCGGGCTTGCGTGCCGGGAACGCTGGGAACCTCGCACATGACGCCATGACGGTCGAGGGCGCGTAGACTTACTGGCTTTCATCCCTTCGCCGAGCATTGCTCCCCGCGACACCCTCGCCAAGGGATCACCCGGATCGGTTACTAACTCCTGCGCGAAGGAAGAACCGTGTATGAAAATTCCAAATTTCCCTCATAAAAGAACCATTTAGGAGACGAGTTATGAGTATGTTGTTACCTACCCGCCTAAGTATCGCAAGCGCCATGCGACTTTTCAAAATATCCGCCGCTATTTAATTTTTTTACAGCGAAATTGTTCAACGAAGCTGTCCGAAAATTTCACTGAATCTTCTTCGTACTGTCGATAAAATTCGGCGAAACTTTCAAACAAGACTCACGTCCATCGCGCCTTCAACATTGGGCGATACTCTACGCATCACCGCGAGGTTAGTTTAGTTGCTTAAACCAACCAAACCTAACGTGCCTTCAACATTGCGGGATACTCTATGCATCACCGCGAGGTTAGTTTAGTTGCTTGACCCAACCGAAATTAACGCGCCTTTAACATTGCGCGATACTCTACGCATCACCCCGAGGTTAGTTTAGTTGCTTAACCCAACCAAACCTAATTCACAGTTAGATTGACTTTCTGTTGCGAATATGGTGATCACTGGGTGACATTGAGAGAAACAAAAACTAGGGGTATGACATTTTTTAAAAATTAAGAGAGAAATTCACACACTGAAAAAAAAGTATGATAACATCTACTATGCCTACTTGCTTTTGTACACAGTGATACTACTGGGTAAAAATAAAAATAATTTTTGTAGCTTTTACTAGAAATCTGGTGATATTTACAATAATATTGTAAATGATACCATAGGCTCTGTTGTTTATTGGCATTCTCGGATCATTGCGTCAGAGTATGGTAAAATCTACCATATTTATTTTTCAGTCAAAGTTGTTGGACGAGATAGTAATTAATAAATGAAATTTGACAACGGCTTGAACGTTCATACAGAATTTTTCCTTAACACGGGAGCACACAGCGCCCTTTCACCGCACGCCATACTCGCGTTCTCAGAAATCGCTTCGGACAGGGACGTCAAATTCCGCTAATGAGGTGCTACTTTATCGTCAAAGTATGATAGGTGGGTCGGCGGGAGCACAAAAGGAAGAGGAGGCGAAGAGGAGGGAGAAGCGTCATTGGTTTTCTATCTTCGAGATCGGATCCACTGTCGTCGAATAGTGCTGAATAATCGATTTATCACCATACAAAATATCCAAATTCTAGCGCACAGCTTGACAACCATGTTTGGATCAGTGAGCCCCGCCGTCCCGAAAGCTATTGAATTATGACCGGGTTCAAAGCACGCCGACTTAATCGCAGCTTTGACGAAGCGATCGGGCGGAACATGCTCAAGGCAGACTTGTACAACAAAAATTGAACGAAGTTCAACAGCGCACCAGGTCACATTTTGGGAAAAATTCCGTGACAAAATCCAAAAGTTCAGCAAAAAACAAAACAAAAATCATTTCTTTCATGTCAAATTGAATCATCAATGAATCGTACAGTTGCTCTTTGCATTGGCGTATCCAAGGAGGGGTGCAGGGGGCGACCCCCCCCCCCTCGCTCGAAAGGAGGGAGGAAGAGGACAGAAGGAAGAGAGAAAAAAAGGAAGGTAAGAAGAGGGAAAAACGCTTATTTTTGGTAATTATTCATGACAAAATCGACTGAAACTGCACATAGTATGCTTCAAGATTGCGAAATTTCTTACGAACCCCCCCCCCCTCCCCCTTTGAATAGAGCCT
Organism: Bemisia tabaci; assembly: GCF_001854935.1. Lineage (NCBI taxonomy): Eukaryota > Metazoa > Arthropoda > Insecta > Hemiptera > Aleyrodidae > Bemisia > Bemisia tabaci. The sequence continues at coordinate 466,102 of NW_017547331.1, read as the reverse complement.
GTATCCGCCTGTGGTTCTTTTGTAGATAGATACTATTAGTGGAGCATAGAAAAAGTTTTGGACCGCACAAAATTTCTATTTTTTTAAACGGCTTTTCGCATATTTTTTTAAAATCAATATGTTAAGTAGACCTCTAACGACAGTATAAGGGTTGATTTACCTCGATGAAACTCTTTTAAAAATCCTTGGAAATCCTTGCCTTATTGGTTTTGGGCAACTTACCATCAACAATGACACAAAACCATAGATCTCATTGATTGTAAAGTGTAGACTATAGTCTGCAGAACTCCGCATCCCTCGACGGGGAGAAATGCCTCGACGTGAGTCTGGATGTGATATATTTCCGCTATCACGAGTGCACCCACTCAGAATCGACACGGATCCTTTTCCAATTCATGCTCAAGTGCATTAAATCAATACACCGAGCTGGAGAGCTTTTAGGGAAATTAGGGCGAAATGAAAAAGAGATGATGGAGCGAAAAAAGCAACCGGAAGAACTGATTTCCACCTCGATTATCCTCTTCAATAATTAAGGGTCCCCCGCGCCCGCCCCCTCCAACCCCCGCAAACTACCCCCTCGAAATCCATTCGTTTAACGTCGAGTATGAAGATCAAATTATGCGGACGAGGAAAGGAGGGGATGATATTGAGATATGAGAAGCGATAAAAGAGCACGCTAATTCAGTGGCGAGGAGTGCTTTGCGATATATTGATGGATCTGCCGTTTAAACCGATGAAGAAGGATCGATAGACAGGGTGACCTTAATAATCGATTCTTTGACATAGCTTCAAATGGGGAAGAATCGATAATCGATCATTCACGTCTCGCCACTGCACAGATTGTTCGGTTTTTTCCTCCCTTCCCTCCTGACTTTTTTAGGTTGAATTACAAAACGCAAACTCGTTTCTCTGCAGTTAAGTTGGTCGGAGCTCTCAATTTATTAACAGAAGAGAAACATTATTGGGGTTGTTAAAGCGAATCGATTTTATATCAATGGCATTTGCTTTGATGTGCATGAGAGTTACAGCGACTGAGTAAATTTTTTCGATTAAATTATTCCGATTAACCAGGGTGTTCGCAACGAACAACATTAAAATCAATTCTTTATCATAGCTTCAAATTGAAAAATGTCGATTATCGATCATTCCAGCTGCATTATTTTGTGCAGTTCCAATTTCGTAGTTTCAGATTTCCCGATTTTTGGAATTTTTCTTCACCCTTTAGGATCTGAAGATCATTCCGTTCAGAATCTCTCTATTTTTAAACATATGATAATATACTTTATTTTTTAAAACAATACATATATATATTGAACATGAACTTGCAGAATCAACGATTAATAACTATAGCAACTACCTTGTGATTAAGGTATCAATCTGTAGAGAGGAGATGTATTTTAAATTACAAAAGATTTTAAAAAGTCAGACGTTTTCCAGCGTGACTCGATATTTAAAAGCTCCTTCATCACACTGGAAATGCACCGGGCATAAATTCGCCGTACATCATACTTTTTACGTCCCGGAAAACGTCAGGATGGTCTCGACAAGTAACTTAAAAAGTTCCTGCGGAACGACGGAATATCCGATCAGAATGTGAACATCGCACGCTCCGGGATCGTTTGTCATTCATCACGATACACGGTGGTTCCAACCACCCCCGCCCCCCCTCCATCCCGCGACAGATTTTTTATGACCGTTTTTTTATGATGTCGGTAATCGCGCTCATTGCCTTGCTGTCATCCACGGTTAGAATCATCAATTCGTACGGTCTGTAGACGAGGAACTTGGCGGCGCAAACGGCATCCCTGTGAGTTTCCCTCGCCGGGCTCGGGGAGTATTGTTTTTATGGGAACTTGGGCGTTTAAACGGATCAGCGGACCGCCTAATTTGTGTTATTTTTATGTAGCTGTAATATTCAGTGAATCTCGCTCGCTCTGGTGGTTTCATTTTGTTTCACTTAGGGAATGGGCCACTGGACGAGGTCTGAACTGGGTGAAATGCCGCGTGTTCTTTCTTCAAAATCTTACGAAGAAAGCGATCCTCACGACAGAAAGTTCGGGAATCAACTCTTGAACGCTGTTCCAACAGGTTTTGTAGGTGGAGATCAAACAGAATAGAAATGACTTCGTCAGTATTTCCTCCCCCTCATTTAATCAGTTTTAATTGTAAATATTTATATCATGTTCAGGAGTTGATTTCTAGACATTGTTACCTTTGACATTGTTATCTTGACATTGTCTACATTGTTCTAGCCTATTGTTACCTCAGTTGGACTACATTAAACAACTCGGAACTAAAATTTTGCCCTTGGTTTAGAGACAACGTAAGTACCATAAGTTCCTCAATGAACATAATTTCTTTTATGGAAGAGCCAAAAGTTGTAGTTCCCAATACAAAATTTAGTCCGATTAGTCTTCATCTGTGTGTGGGTGTATTTTTTTTTTTAATGTATTCAATTTTCATCGTAAAAAGTAATAACTTGTTAGGGGATTGATTTCTGGACTTCCTGTTGTTACCCCGACCAATAGGATCACACGATTTTCCCTTTGCCTTCTTTGCCCAGCACGTTGTCTATTAGTTTCAATAATCATCCTGTAAAGAACCCAAACTCGTGCGACAGCTGAACCGTGATCTTCGAGAATGATCAAAGCGATAAAATCTCTTTAATTAATTTCCGTTACCCATCGCGACTTTTAAGGCTCACGAATTTTCGGTGCTTCGGCTCTTTTACAAACAAACGTCTCAACCAGTAGGGATCGAAAGTGAGTTAAAGTTGCTAAAGACATCCCTCCGGGTAGCAACCATGAATTCGCAACTATTAAGAAGAGCAACATCCGACTCGAGACTTTGTACACATTTAAATCTACCTTAATTGGCATTATCTTTAAGCACTTGGGTTGCTCTTTTTTCTGCCACTTTTCTCCCGTTCCTTTTTTAATTTATCTGTTTCATTCGCCGGGGTATCAGGCTCTCGGAGAGATCTCACGAATCCAGAGTGATTTATAAGGAGATTCTGACGAAGCTCATTTTATTATCTGGGCGCTCCTCTCCTGAAGCAGTTGGTAGCCGAGGAAGCATTGCAAGAGTCTCCCAAATGCAGTTTATTTCCTTACGTTAAAAAAAGACTTAACTGAATCCTCTCGAGAGGCTCGACGAGGGTTGAGGTGGATGGGGTACGAGGGCTCATCATTAAATGCAGTTGAGTCTTTTTTCCGGCTAAGTTTCGACTGAACATTTAATGAGTTGCTTCATTTACTTACGATGTAAAATAATTACAGTACCAGGATGAGTTCTGCACTAACGAGTCATAAGACTGGTCCGACGGTTATTTTAAACAGCGGGTTTGTAGGACCGAGTTTTGCCAAAAGAAACCGACTCGTTTTATATATCGTCATTCTACTATCGATTTCATGTTCTTGTTCCAATGAATACGACCTTGAGAATTGCAATACAAATCTGAGGATACTACAGGGTGTTTAGTGTCTACTGGTACCCTGTCATTCAAATTCCTTGATTTTTCTTACTTCCCCTAAATTTTCTTTTTTTGGTGATTCTCAAAAATCCTTGCTTTTTCCTTATCTTTTCCTTACTTTTTCCTTACCTCACACGCATTTTCAACTGTATTCGAATTGTGAAACTGGAATGACAGAATGACAAAGGTATAACTCGAAAAACACGAAGAATCGAACCGGGAACTTGGTAAATGAATATTGTTACAGGAAATCGTAAATCCCTAAGACTTCTCTTCAGAATTAATCACGAAAATCTCGAATTTCCGGACCTTTTCAGGGAAAATCCATACTTTGTCCGCAGTTCCGAACCAACCTTCCAAAATCCATGCTTTTTCGGTGTATCCGTACTTTTTCCGTAAAGTAGACACCCTGTACTAACATTGTTTAATTTTTCTCGTATTGAGGGACATTAAGCCCCGGTTAAAATGGAGTCATAATTCAATGGTTGGCGGTTTTTTCGATTAGAGAGCAATCTGCGTTCTCGTAGGTTCGTGAATTTCATTACGGGATGGATCCGTGGGGAATCGAGCTATGCTTGAAGAATTTTCAATCTCCTACCGCACGCGGCAGTCCGAGCCGAGCCTCGAGTCCCCCGCCTTCGCCTTACATTCCAGAGGTGAAATCCCGAAAAACAATTAAAAGTCATTTATTTGTTTTTCTCGTTGGGGAGTCTTCGCGCCTATAAGCCGCCATCGCGAGGGGTAACGCTCGAGGGGCGGGGGGTCGGCCTGAAATCAAATTGTCGCTCTTCCGACGAAAAGGCATAACTGCGTTTAGCGATGAGCCTTAAAAACCGTATAACTTTATGCTATTCGGGACTCGAACAGAGTTGAAGATACGTTCTTTCTTCGGAGGAGCGACGAAATTGGAAGCTACGATTTGAGCGGGGATTACGGCCCTTCCGACGAACAAGACGGAATCGGGGAGGGGTTCGATGCGGGGGCTTCGGGAATCCCACTCCGAATTAAATACACAGATAGAAAAGGAGGTTAAAACTTTCGTTGGAGGATAAACAGCTGCATACAAGGCGGATCGACATGAGGGTACGAGCGATGGACACAGGCTAGTAAACATGGTATTAAGGTGAATCTGGACAGACTTGTGGTGAGAAACTATTGGTTAATTTTCTTTCAAAGAGATGAAACATGAGCGATGCCATGCAACGTCAGACACGGAAAAAAGAGGTAGGGGTTATGTCCCAACGTGGAAAAAGTAATGGTGGTAGTGTACCCCAACTTGAGTTGCGGTATTACCAAACTTAACTTGAAATGTGCATGTCATCCAACAAATAGGGGTAGAAACACAATTTTAGGTGATAAACACACTTTATCCGTGGAGTCTAGGACACGCATTTCTCGACTTTAACCCATCAATTTTGTGATTTCCGAGGGATTTCGCCCTTAAAACAATACTCATATGGCTGTCCATATTTTTTGCATCACTACCGTGTAAAGGAAAAAACGTCGTATGTGCTTGGAGGCAGTACCATATTTTTTTCGGCAAATCACGGACTCTCGAGGAAATTTATGAATACTTTTCTTCCAATTTTTCAAAAATTTTGCTCGTAGTTCGATTTAAAGTTTCTAAAAATTTCAAGAAAAAATAATCAAAACTATGACCATTTTCTGAGTGGGAATATTGCAACAATCGAATGTTCATAAGGCGTGTTTCCTCAGCACGGCGGAACAGACCAGTTTGTGGATGACAGGTCCTTCCATTTGTACAAAGACAGTGAAGGAAAAGGAACGACTAACGACCATCAACAAGTAGCCCTCTTTTTCGTCATTAAAGTACGCCCTCTCTCTGAACGCTACCCGGCTGGTTTTCATTTGCATCGATGGATGAAACGCCGTCTCCCTCGCCTCTCTTTTGCGCCCCGAAGCGCGGGCGAAAAAGCGGGGTCGGCGCCCCCTCCCCCTCCGCCACCCCCGCGACTCTAAGCGCGAAAAACGTCTTAACGACGCGGAAGAATTCAATTTCTTTACAAATTCCAATTTCCGCCGCCCGACAACTCTTTTTGACGCCCCTCGTCGCCCGTCGTCGCGACAGACGTGTGCGTCGCGAAAAACAAAAATGGACTTTTTTTCGCCCTCTCTCGACGATTTTCGCACCCGCTTGGAGCATCTTAGAGCCGAGTTTCGGGATTGAAACGTCCTCCGAAGAGCTCATCCTCGCGATTGATGGCTGTTGAGACAAGACACATTCCGCCAATGTTTCAACGTAATTGGATAAATTTGAACAAACAGGAAATACTTATGTCGTGGGCAAAAAGTAAAATCAGGCATTTCATCAAATGCCTCGGCAAGCACCAAAGTTCGAGCACAAATCATCAACCTCCGGCAAAAGTATCAAAAGCGCAATGCGACGTTTCAAAATTTCCACCGCAATTTTATTTGCTTACAGAAAAATTGTTCTACGCAGCAGACCGAAAATTTTCTTTGAAGAATTTACTTTGTGCTATCGATAGAATTCAGTAAAATTTTCAAATAGATTCAACCAAAAATTTCTCTGTAAAAAATTAAATGGCGGCGGACATTTTTAAACGTCGCATGACGCTTGTGATAGTATGGCCGGAAGGTGACAAAATGTGACTTCGGCCGAAAAATCAGCATCTCTTTGTATATACTAAGTACTTCTCGCGGATTTTTTGTTAACACAAATAGGGGTCTAAGGGATTTCTTGATTTTTATAATTTTATAAATTTTTTGTTCCATGGTTAAGGAGGGGGATGGAACCACCCCAAAACGTCCCACACATTATGTTTGTTTATTTTCAGTCTCGGTTGCCCATTTTCTTGTGACTTTTAGTTGAAATATCCGGGATATTTTTGTGCATTATTCTTTCTCGAGGAACCGTAATACAGCGATATTCCAGGCGCGTCGAACCGTTACCGATCGTTTTTCAAACGTGTCGGATTTTTTCACAAAATCTCTGCTGTTTCAACGCAGCCCAGCTCGGATAGAGCCCAACCTCAGGTGAGCGAGAGAGAAAAAAAATTGGGATGGAGAGGATTGCACGTACCAGATTTTTCTCTGCGCATTTTTATCGGAACCTGGATTCGAAGTAGAAACTTAGCCGACGAATAAAAAGGAAGAGGTTTAAAGCGCCTAAAAAGAGACTCAAGGAAATAAGAAGTGAAGCGGGGAGAGAATAAAGCCAACGATTTAATCCACGGAAACAATTGCCCTCGCATTGTTGCCAATTTTTCACTCCTGGAACGAATCGAGTTCAAGGGGGAAACGCTAATGCGAACAACGGAAAATCAAGTGCGGAATGTCGAAAGGGTAGTTTTGAGTAAAGTAGGGGCTTAAATGTTAAGAAATCTTGTTAGTTCTATTATTATCAATATTAAGAACACATTTTTTCACGTTTCATCATCTATTTCTGTTCGTATCGACTTGTTAAAGAGGAAATCAAATAAAAATCGTTAGAAAGAGCATTACTTAGCAGAGGGAATCAGTTTACAGATTAATGAAGTCTAAGAATGCGTACTTACGATTACGGCGTTGCCAAATTACAGCTTTCATAAAAAGAAAAGGGGAACAGTATCCTTGTATTTTTGTCTAATTCTTTGTACCTATTCAAAACCATTTACAGCAAATTTCAAGGAGATAAATTTGTTGCTCTTCTGACGTGAGGGTGTATTTTAGTTTCCGCGTGATCTCTATGGTCCACATAACTTCAAACTTTCCGAGGGGCGTGTGGAATAGAAATACGTTCTTACGTCAGAGTAGCGACGTATTGTGCTCGGGTTCATTGAAAATATGAGACATAATTGGAGGTTTTAAACATTGATATAGAGATAAAAATGTTTACACTTTAGTCATCCATATATCTTTCGCGAGTCTACTTTGGCTTACTCCTGTCTTATCGGAAGTACAGACAATTTTCAGCAAGTTTAACTTCTGACCAGAAGTTAAACTTGCCAGGGTGCCAGGTTAACTAACTAGGGTGACCACCCTAGTTAGGTTAAGGTCGGCTAGGCAACAAAACCAACTCCAAAGCAAAGTGTGGAGTATCACATGAAAATGAAGGCGCTTCAGCCGAAATCTTGTAACTCTTTATACGGTGCCTCGACATCAAATGCTCGGTAGACCAAAAATATGCTTCTGGGCGAGCTTAAAACTTTTCTTCCTTTTTAAATATTGTTTGGTTCACTTTTGAAAAACGTTGTCTTCTTTATCCTTGACGCTTAGATACTTTGAGCTCGGATCGAAACGCGGTAACGATAGGCAATGCTCCCCGGATTCGATTCGCCATCTGTGCCGTGCCCGCGCCGCCGTGGAGGCGGGAAAAGTACGGATAAATAAGAGCATAGGAGGCTTCGCTGCCAGATCGGATGCGGGATCTCGGCGCGTATCAACGGCGGTATCGCGGCGGAATGCAGGCGCAGTTTGGCGCGCCGCGGTCGAGGGATTATTAACAGCGTCAAGTCGCGCCCGACTTTCACCAGGCGTCAAGTTGTACTTTCCCGGAGCACTTCGGGTCGCACCCCCCCCCCTTCCTCGGCCTATCCGTCCCTAGGAATTCGAGGGCCTAAGTCGCTTTCCGTCGTCCTCCTGGCGTAAGAACGTATCTCAATTTCCACGTGAGCTCTGTTTTACATTTGAATCCATGCTTTTTGGGGCTCATGTGGAAATTGAGATACGCCCTTACGTCAGAGGAGCGAAGTTTTGGCTTCTCACCTCCGGCGAGCCGCCGGAAGTCGGCAACTTCTACTTGGCCCCACCCGCCTACCCCTCACGTTATACACTTATGGGGGGGGGGGGTTGAATGGAGTACATACTGCCACGCTAGGGAAAAACGCCGTATGGACATTAGAATGATGCCAAATTTATCAGCATGTTTTAATGAAATTTTCAGACACTTCGGATCAAGTAGCGAGCAAAGTTCTTTGAAAATTTGGAAGAAAATTACTGACAAATTTTCGCGGCAATTCAAGATTTGTCTTTGCGCTTTGGCAACGTTCGAAGTCTCATACGGCGTTTTTCCTCATCACGGCAGCATAATAAGGTCTCGGTTATCCACGATTCGGAAAATCCGCGGTGTAAATATTCACGAGATGATTTGACTCAATTTAGGATTAATGAGAACAACCCGAAAGATTTGGATGGTCGGTAAATTCTTGTTGGTAACTTCGTCACGTATTAAATTGAAAGAAATTTTACAAGGAAACACAAAACAACTTCTAAAGTTCTGCGTTTCGTGTGAACGACGATAAAATCTTTCGAAGAGTATTTGTCATGTCCACTGACGCACTCCTCTGTGCGAGTCAGGGCTGCACTGCTGTGCTAAGGTAAAACGCCGTATGAACCTTCAAGCGTTGCCAAACATTCTTTGATTTGACACGAATTTCCTGGTAAACATGTGAATATTTTTCTTCCAATTTTTCATATAATTTCGTTCGCAATTTCATCTATTATTTCTGAAAATTTCAAGGAAAAATATCCATAACTTGCCTCCAAAATAAACATTTTATCGAAGGAAATTTGGCAACTCTCGAATGTTCACGCGGCGTTCTTCCTTAGCACAGCGGTGCAAGGGCCCGTTCATCAATGAAGTCAGGTATTCGAGTAGGATGAGAGGTCTGGAACTGTTTTACAAACCCCTTTAAAATAGTATGAGAGGAGGAGAGAGAACTTCAAAAGGGGGCAGAGGGGGTCAAAGAGTCGGAAAAAGTCACTGACGTCATTTACGAACTATCCGTGAGCAGAAACGAGAGATGCGGAACACATGTCGGCGGATCTGGGAGGTGGA
>NW_017547331.1:439260-456813 GCF_001854935.1 Bemisia tabaci | reverse complement strand
GGTCGGGGCGCGCGAGGGTTGATAAGGGTGCTCGTGGCAGACGGCGCGGGATGGCGCGGCGGCAGGCCTCGCGAAATCGTACTCCGTTCCGAATCCTACTTCTCAACTCCTATAAACTGCCTCATGACGAAAGTTGGAGCAACAAGCCCGGGGAGTGTTCCACCGCTCGGTCCTACTCTGATCCTACGTCTTCGGAGGAAACACGCTGCCACACCAAAGGTAAACGACGACCCTCATTTCGCAATACTCCCATGCTAATTGGATCGCATTCTGCAATATGGAACCACTCATTCTGGCCCATTTTAGAGACAACATACATGTCATCGGTTTCCTTGTGCAGAAAGGTGCTTTTATGGAAGCGTCATTATGGTTTCTCATTGCAAAATGTAATCGGATTGTAAGTAAAAATGCCGTATAACCATCCAAAGATTCCCAAATTTCCTCCGATAAAATGTTTACTTTTCCGGTGAGTTATAAACGTTTTCTCTCTATGTACTTAGATCTTTGGCAACGTTTGAGGCTCATACGACGGCGGTATGAAGGAATTGAATTTCAAGGTTTCCGCACGACAGGTGCAGGCTTGACAACACGGATGCTCCTCTGCAAATTCGATTCCGCGCCATTTAACGCGTAAGCAGAGCAAGCGAGATAACTCTCGATCCCTGTGTCTTACTTCGGATCATTTAGCCCCCCCCCCCCCGCCGCCACCACCACCACCACCACCACCACCGCTTCACAACTAAATACCACGGACCCCGATAGTCTAGTATCAATTTACATTACCCTATTCGAACGTGCGAACGCCCTCGACAGCGTTGTGAAATCAACCACGTCCGAAATTTCGAAATTGGCCTTTTTTAACACTTCCGCATTGCGGACATTCTGGTGATAAACATTTGCCAGGGTTAATCAACTATTCTATAAAGATTCTATCTCATGATTAATTTTTTGAACAGAATTTTAAACAATTCTGCCTTAAAGTTATGGGGTTTTCTCATAACGCATGGATAATTCATAGAATGTTTCAAAGCGGTAGGCTGTTTGATTTTCTGTTAAGATAGACGCACTCGCGGAAATTAGGCAACGTAAAGTGCAGTTAAGCTGAGTCTTGTTAAATCCATTCCATTTTGAGTATCTAGACATTTAGGTCTTTTTCCCCGCCCGTGAGGACGGTCACGGGCAGAGATATTTCATTGCCTCGCGGCAAAGGGTGGCAATTTAGTATTAAGTCTCCATCGCACAAATGTTGCAATACTTTTTTTGTTAATTGTTGCATAAAGTCTAGACAAATTCCTGAGGAGACAAGCCATTGTACGATGAACGAGATAAGTTTACCGCTCAATACGTTCTGTATACGACGGAGAACGAAGCTGAGTTAGGTTCGGTTGGGTTAAGCAACTAAACTAACTCCGTGGTGATGCTTACGGTATCACGCGATATTGAAGGCGCACCGGACTCTGGTCTCCGTGAATAATCTTTACTCCTCTCTCACTACGTTCGTCCAAAACCAGCCAAGGCGTAAAATGAGACCTGTGCTGCTATGCTACGGAAGAATGCCGTGTAAACCTACAGAAGTTGCCAAATTTCTTATTAAAGAATGGAATACCGAGGAGGTTTGTGTATATTTTCCATCGACTTTTTCAGAAAATTTTATTCGCGGTCGGATCTAAATTATTTGAACATTTCAAGAGAAATTATTCAATGTGTAGGATTTTTTTGCCAACGTACGTTAAAACTCAGCATAAAGCTGAAAATCTCAATACAGAGATAAAAAGCTCATATGAGCACAGCTTTCCCTCTTGCTTTTTCCCTCTGTATTGAGATTTTCAGCTTTTTACTGAATTTTAAGGCACGTTGGCAAAAAACTCCAACATATTGTCTTACGACCCGTGCGTCCACCGCAATCAGTTTGTGAGAAATTATTCACTGGTCACCAACTTCATTGGTGGTTAAAAAATGGACATTATACATTGGAAAAAAAACCACATTGGATTTAGAGTCCAGACTCTTGAAAACATTGACAAGAAAAAATTCTCTTGAACCAATCGGATTTTTGCTTGAATCAAAACGAAACGCTTAAATTAAGAGGCTTGGTTCTTGATTTAAGCTAGATTCTGATTGAATCAAGAGTACTTCTTCTCGTCGATGTCTTTAAGAGTCTGGACTCTAAATCCAATGTATTTTTTTTTCAGTGTACCGGAAAAAATTCGGCAATTCTGGAATGTTGTTACGGCTTATCATTAGCACGGGAGTATCCGTCGTTTGACGTGATAAGCATAAGGGATGGCTAGTAAATTCGACAACGGGGGGGGGCCGAGTGTTTGGAGCGGTAATGTGTTTTGCTCGGGCCTAGGCGACTGGATCCCGGAGCAAACTCATTATCACACAATCGGCGATGATAGCATTAGCGCGACGGGGCCGGGGATGGAGACGGGGACGGGCTATTAAGAACCCTTAAACCGTTTGAAGTCACGGGGGAAGACGCCCGCTGGTGCCGGTGACGAGGACACGGGGTCTTGTTCGGCAAGCTCAGCCCGGATCATCCGCTCAGCTCCCAGAGTAATTTGCTTCGCCACGTCCGAGCCCAAGCCCTCGCCCGAGGGGTCGACTCAGAGTTTCCCGACAATAGTGTCCGTCATTACGGGCCCTTCCTCATATTCACCAGGCTGGCCAAAAATCAGTGCTTTTACAGAACTTTTTCAGTACATTCCCAAGAAATTCCGTACGTCCTTAACAGAAAAAGTCACTTCTTTTTCAGTAAATTCAATGGACCACTAGACTAGGTGCGAATTTCAGCATTCTGATACATGTTTCTCAACCAAAATTTCACGTAAAACACGATGCACACAACGGAAATTACGTAAATTAACTCCTTACGAAGATATTTAATGATTCTTAATGCGTGAATTCAAACCACCCGCTCATGAAAACTCAATGCTCTACGTGATTCACATCGCGCGCTAAACGTTATCATGACAGTCTCTGCGATATAAAAATCTGACAACCTCAATCTTGACGCTTTGGCTCAGTTGTAGCAAATTGCTAATAGTTTGAACAACACATGATGGGAAATGAACATTGCTTGATTGAGAAGCTTGCTGAAACCGTTGTAGTGGGCGATTTGACTCACGTAGAGTTTTGAGTTTCTTGTGAGCGGGCAGTTCAAATTCCTCGTAACCAATGTGAAATAAAAACGTTAATATCTTCGTTAGGAGTTGGTTTCCGTAATTTTCGTTGTGTGAATCGTTTTCTACGTGAAATTCTGGTTAAGAAACATGTATCAGATCGCTGAAATTCGTACCTTGTCTAGTGGTCCGTAGTGTCCGTCATTACGGGCCCTTCCTCATATTCACGAGGCTGGCCAAAAATCAGTGCTTTTACAGAACTTTTCAGTACATTCCCAAGAAATTCCGTACCTCCTCAACAGAAAAGTTCACTTCTTTTTCAGTAAATTCAATTGACGAAATTCGAAAAATTTCAACAATTTGAATTTTCCGCTCAAATTGCGGCAAAAATGACAAAATAAATGGAATAGTTCCGGACCTACTTCCGAATTTCCGCACCTTTTCAGTATTTCCGGGCTGCCCTTGAAAATCAGTACTATTTCCGGACTTTCCGGAAATTCTGGACTTGTAGACACCCTGTTCACGGCAACGCGTTCCATCCAAAACCCAGAACTTTCATCGATGCGGGGCAGTCATATTTATCCAAGTTAAAAAAAAAACAAGCAGTGAACTCCAACACAATGTGTTGATAAGGCGCGTCATTAACTCGCACATATCAACCCCTTTAGTTTTCATTTACAGAGATTTCAAAAAAGGCAAGCAGCACAACAAGAGAATTCACGATCCAACACTGCAAGGTCAACGACGCACCTTCACGAGACCGTGTATTGTGAATCTAGAAAGCTATTCGAACAAATTTAAGTTTTTTGATCTGCCTCAAGCAAAATCTTTTCAGATTCTTGAAGAAAAGTGCTACGGAAAAATTTAAGCGAAGAAAGGAAAAATTCTGTCGAACTCCTAGAAGATAAAGTCGATTTAAAGGTATTTTGGGGCTAAAATACCCAAATCACCGGTATTATAAATCCCGTTATATTATTGAAAAGAAATTGACTCGATATAAATGCAATTGTCTTAAATATGTCTTGATTTTGTTATTTTAAACGTCTTTTCATGCAAAGAAGCTCAACCATGTCCATGCTTTATTCATTCATGAATTGAAAGTAAGCAATCCACATCCCGAAAATCTACCGATTTGCCGTAAAAAATCGCAGAAACTTGATATACCAGGTCGATGTACCCACTCTTTGAATTTACCAATCAATTTAGTGAGTGCACGTATGTGAAAGTCAAAATGCTATAGTCATTTTGGGTGCATTCATTTTTCATGAAACAATTGTAAGTAATTTCAATCCCGAAAAACCATAAATTTTCCGTATAAAATAAAAAAAATCAAAATATGTCGACTCCCTGACGTGAAAATTAAATTCTACGTGTGAAAATACTTATGTATCGATATGCTGAACAGAATGCCCGCCTCTCCTCGTAATTTACAAACCGTTCCTATACTCATCTCAAAATTTTTCTCAGAGCTTTGTGTTATTATCAGCTTCCATTTAAACCCCGGTTTGATGGCCGAATCGGCTGCCCAAAAAGCAAGCCATTTTTGAAGGGCTCTATGAGAAATTCGTGATATTATCAGCTCTCAGGAAATCACCCCATGGGTAAAATTGCTGGTATAAATTTTCGAGTGCTTAAAATAATCGTATTCAAGAAACTAAGGCATTAAACTATGGAGTCAATTTCGTTTTAATAATATAACGGGATTTACTTGTCTTCAGGTCAAAACTCATACAAGAAAGCCCCTTGCAAGAGGCTAATTTTTTGTAATTTCACTCAATTTTTTCTCCTTTTTATAATTGAATTGCTTGTCACATTCTGAGGTCAATCATATTAAATTGTAATTTATACATTTCTTTTTTTCCCCCTTCATTTTATTTTTTGTTTGGAGAAGTTTTGTTGATTTCTTCGGATTTCGAATACTGTAACTTCTCTTCTATTTGGCCGATTTTTATGAATGAGACCTCTTTTAATTCGTGTTTTAACGGAAAGTAAGGAAAAAATTGCTAAAAACTCGCGAAACAATTTTTTTTTAAAATTGGACGAATCCTAGCGTGACGGTGAAATGGTTAATGAAGCGTAAGTAATTGGGCGAGGGGCTGAGGATCCCGGCCTCGCTTGGCGACCGTCATTAGCTATTGTTCGTCGAGACGCCGACGCAGTGATCAGGAGCGTGGGGAAGAGAGGGGTAAGTGGATTCCTGTATGAGCCACGTTTAGCTAATGGTCTAATGAGTCTCGAGGCTCATCACAGATTGCACTTACACAGATTGCACTATCATGAGTGGCGGTAGCCACCACCGGGCAAGTAACCTATCCTCCAACAATTGGCAACACAGCACAGCCCGGTCGAGGCAACGACACCATAGTTACACGAACTTGGCTTATTTGGGTTTTTCAGAGCACGGGTACCAACTTTTGAAAAGTATAACCGAGGTTACAGATCTGTCAAAGCAACGTTTTGAACAAAACGGAGGAGTTAGATTCTCATTCCGAGAGTGCCGACCTGCTCAGCCATCCTCGAATCAATTCGCTTGATTCTGCTTATATATGCATATTTTAAATCAGCGCGTCGCATTCTTAGGCTTTTTTTAAAAAAACCAAGTAACTTAGACTCTTGGTATTCACTGCACATAAACTAGCGACCCCCAGAATGAGAAACAACTTTAAATCATAATTATTGATGGATAAATAAACTTTTTACACGCTTTGGAAAATCTCAGAAGTTCGCGGTAGTCACTTTTCGGTAAGGAACTAAGGGACTCGGTTATTGTATCGAGCAGGGTTCGAAACGATCGCAAAGGCGGTATACTACGTATACGAGCCAAAAAAGTGTAACAAGATCTTTGAGAAAGGATTTGCTTTACGTTTCAAGCCAAACGACAAATCAATGGCCAAATTGCAAAGCCACGTTGAAGACTTCCTGTCAAACTTTATTATTAATTTGGAAAACTAGTCTACGTAATTCATTGACAATTTTCCTCCTCTTTACAATTTTTTGCTCATTCTATAATTAGGTCTATATCTTACGAAATGCAGCACGATTTGGTCGTTTTCGGTCTCTTTTTGGGTCTAATGGTGCACTCACATGTAATGGTGGTCACATGTTTATGTGTCTGAAGGCCGATTTAGGCGAAAAATGCGGATATATCGGCATTCGACTGGCAACCCGCAAAACCAGCATTTTCCGCCAAAATCGGCTTACTGACCCATGTGGATCCATAGGACCCATATGAGACCTGAAAAGAGACCGAATGTGACCGAACCATGGTGCATTCATAAAATATAAACCTTTAATGATCAAAAAATTGTAGAAATGAGGAAATACAGGTGGGTTGGGCCCCAAAAACGGCCCTTATCGAAACCCCTCCTCGCACGGAGACGTGATCTCACGGGGCGATTCCTCCGTGAACCCCCAGTTTTCGGGGGGTGGGTGTTGCGAAGAAAGCTTATCGAGACGGGGCGAATCGTCCCGGAGGGGGGGGGCGGTGCAGCGGGATGGTGATGCAGTGGTGGCCCAGTTAAGTGGCCTTTATAATATCTTTATTGCGGGCGGGTCGGCGCGGTGCGGCGCGGCGCGGCGCAGCGCGGGCCGTGGGGTTGAGGCGTGGAAGCCGCCCCATTATTTGCCGTTTATTTACGGGCCTCGGCCATTAGATTCGACGTCAGATTCAGATTTATACAGCTTGACTCAATCACTAATACACTGCGCAAAGCGGAGAGGACCAACCGCTTCCCGCGGACTCTTAGCTCGTCCTACACGTTGCCGCACCAACGATATGCTTCACAATCCAGGATTCGGCTAACAAATAGAGAATTTGCAGGTGTCTAAAATGTGATGAATTTTGTGTTGAGGTGGAAACTACAGAGTGAACTGAACACGAGGAAACCTTTGGTTCATGGATTAAACAATTATTGGAGAAGATATGACAAAATTATCTAATCTGCTAAAATACGTGTGTTTAAATGGGAAATGCCGCCAGATGAAGTTACTAGGCGGTACATTTTCTCACTTAAATCTATTTTGTACTATTTGCCCTATCAGAAAAAATATATAAAAAATACTGTGAAATCAGCTCTTCAAGCACTTTCAGATGAAGGAATAAAAAATTTGCGTGCAAATTCTCCATTGTTACAATATCGCTGATTTTTTCGAATATCATATTTTCTGATCAAATATTGACCCACCTCCTCTCTGCGAGGCTTCAACATTTCACGGGGTGTCATCAGCGAGTAAGCTGCTGTATCTATTGCTAATAGTAAGAAATGGTCTTAGGGATGATCGATATTCGTGTAAAACATGAAGAAAGACATTTGGACGTATTTCTGCCAAACGGAGCCAGAGACAGGTGGGAAAGAAGGGGTGTGCTCGTTAATCGAGGGCTAAGAATGAATGGAAATTATACAATTCATGGCTTTTCAACACATCTTACAAATATTCTTCATGCATCTTAGTTTAAGAGACATTACACAGGTAAACTAACCATCTGGACAAACCTCGTGGTAAGATAAGGAGAGATTTTCAGACTTTCTCAAAACGCTCATCGTAAGTTTTGAGTCATTCTTCTTGGGGAAACAACGATTATTTTCAGTGGTGCTGAAGTTTGCAATGGGCCCATTGTTGGCACAATGCCGCTACAAACATAACGATAATACCGCGAGGAGATATTCCACATTTCGTTTCTCAACATGCATTTCTGCGATTGAAATGCTGGAAACCTTTTTGCATAATACGAGGATGAATTCGTGAAATTCCGCTCAGGAGTCGATCGGTTAACCGCCGATGCAAATGAAAACTCGCCAGTTGGCATCAAAGGAGCCAAAAGAAAAAACGACGGATTTTCGAGGCTGTTTCACGGGACTTGGGCGGTTTGTATTTAGTTTAGATCGTAGCAGTGGATGAGGTTCCCCCGTTCAATAAAAAATGAATAACGACACTGAAAGGGGCGATTCGCAGGTCCTTCTATTCGGTTCGTCCGATCTCGATTGCAAAGCATCCAATCGTCCAGGCGCTCGATGGACCGAAAGAAGACCCGTGTAAACAAAACGTTTCCCAGTGATCGCGTGCTTTCGACATTATCGTCGACAAAGTGAATGGTGAAAACTAACTAACGGCAACCCACTAGAGATCGTTTTCTTAGTACATTCCCCTAAGTCTATAACAACCACAATTTTTTCCGTCATATACTTTGTCTATAATTTCGATAATGAACCCACGGTCAAATTAAATTAGGCATTACCCGATTTCTACTCATGTTCCAATTGTTTCAACAGAAAATGCAGCGAAATTCTGACTGAAAATTGTGCGCGTCTTTTTTATAGAGCATGGATAATTTACGGAATTTTTCAAAGTGGTAGGTTATTCGACTTTCTGTTAAGATGCGACACTCGAGAAAATTAGGCGATATAAATGCAGTTACGTTGCTTCTTGATAAATCCGTGCAGTGGCGTGGCGTGAATTGCGATATATCGATTGTTATGTCATTTAAACCTGTGGAAAAAGATCGATAAACAAGGTGTTCGCAGCGAACACCTTAATAATCGATTCTTTACCATGGCTTCAAAAGGCGAGATATCGATAATCGACTATTCACGTCAAGCCACTGAATCCGTCCTATTTGGAGTATCTTAGCACTGAGGTCTTTATTCCCTCTCGTCGAAGGTAGAGACTCCTCACCAGTAACACGGCAAAAGGTGGCAATTGAATGGACCACTAGACAGGGTACGAATTTAAGCGATCTGATACATGTCTCTTAACCAGAATTTCATGTAGAACATGATTCACACAACGAAAATTACTGAAACCAACTCCTAACGAAGATATTAACGTTTTTATTTCACATTGGTTACGAGGAATTTGAACAAGAAACTCAAAGCTCTACGTTAGTCAAATCGCGCACTGCAACGGTTTCAGCAAGCTTCTCAATCGAGCAATGTTCATTTCCCACCATGTATTGTTCAAACTATTAGCAATTTGCTATAGCTGAGCCAAAGCGTCAAGATTGAGGTTGCCAGAATTTTATATCGCAGAGACTGTCATGATATAACGTTTAGCGCACGATGTGAATTACGTAGAGCATTGAGTTTTCATGAGCGGGTGGTTTGAATTCACGCATCAAGAATTATTAAATATCTTCGTAAGGAGTTAATTGCGGTAATTTTTGCTGTGCGCATCGTGTTTTACGTGAAATTTTAGTTACGCAACATGTATCAGAATGCTGAAATTCGTACCTTGTCTAGTGGTCCATTTCGAGTCGCCATCACTCAACCGTTGCAATAATAACTTATTTGTTGGCTGTTACGTAAAACGTTGACTAATTCCTTAAGGGAAAAGGCGTTGAAAAGTGAACTAGATAGACTTACCGCTCAATGCGTCCTGCATACGACAGGAAACTAAGCTAAGTTAGGTTCGGTTGGGTCACGCATCTAAACTAACTCCGGGGTGATGCTTACGGTATCGCGCGATGTTGAAGGCGCGCTGGACCTGAGTCTCTGTGAGCGTGTAATCTTCACTGCTCTCTTAACACGCTCGTCTAAATCCAGGCAAAGCATACGATAGGTGCCGCTGCTAATTAAAAGATGTTACTTCATCGAACGTAAGAGTTTCCACCATTCCTGGAATACTAGTGAAGAGTCTACACTTGTATGTAAAGCTCTGATGTTTTAGAAGGCGTTTCTTCACATGATCTAAAGAAAGGAGGTGAAAAGAGAAATTCTAACGACAGAGTCTGTTAGGTTTTCTATTCTTTTTTAAGTGTTTCATAAATGCTCTTCAGTATCCTGATTATTTATTGCGGTCGCAATACATTATTTCCTGACCTCTTAGTGACTGTAGAAAAAGAGAAAAAAGTTCTGATTATTAATGCCGAAATTCCTACGCTAGATCATTCCTAACATTTCGGGAGGGAATTTGTTATGACTAGGTCAATTCGCTTTCTCCTCCTACACTTAAGCTTTCCGACTGGCTTGCAGCCCTGTTTTCACAACTGCATTTCTGAAGTAAAGAATCATGACCGCTTAGAAATAACACATTGTATTTTAGTATGCGGTAGTAAGGCGGCAATTTTTTAACTTTTTCGAACGAGAGCGAGGTAAAATGAGAGAAAGGAGACGGAAAAGAATAGAGAGAGAGAAAAAAAAACCACGGCGCCACAGGCGGACTAACCTCAAATTAATGGCCTTGCACTGGGGTGGGAACAGAAGCAAAGGTCGACCAAGAGGCTGACGTTAAGAAATCTATGGGTACGATATTTTCCCCTTTCGCGAGGCAAAAATGGTCGGATTTGCAGCGATTTAAAACTGCCTAAATAACTAAAAATAAAAGTATCTGCAAAATAAATCTTCAACATCAAACCATCTCCAACTACACAAAATACGCCTCCGTTCCTATGTCTCCGCCGCTTAACATCAAGAGATCGTCACCTTCCGGGCAAAGTATCACAAGCGCCATGCGACGCTTCAAAATTTCCGCCGCCATTTTATTTTATTACAGAGAAATTGTTGGTTGAATCTGTTTGAAAATTTCACTGAATTTTATCGGCATCGCAAAGAAAATTCAGTGAAATTTTCGGACAGCTTCGTTGAACAATTTCTCTGTAAAAAAATAAAACGGCGGCGGAATTTTTGAAACGTCGCATGGCGCTTGTGATACTTTGCCCGGAAGGTGACGAGATTATGATCCATCCCTCCTCCCGTACTTTCACCCATTGATAATTTTCACGAGACTCGAAAAAATATAGAATAGCTTCAATTAAAAATAGGTGAAACCTACTGAAAATAAGGCGGAGTATAGGAAAAGTTGTATTATACGATACCATTTGCCACATCAAAACTTGTGTTGGGAACTGGATATTTTGGACTTTAGAGCCAAAAAAGGTAATTCCTTAGTCATTATCTGAATTGCATGCTGGCAGTGACTAGACGCATTTCAGCGAAAGAAGTCTACATTTACATCGTGATGGGAAAAAAAACACGTTCTGGGACCTAAATAGTTCATTTGAACAAAAAAATTCTTCCTCTCTGCCCCCCCCCCCAAAAAAAAAACATCGCCTTTCAAAAATGTCTTTCCCACGAAACTATTTTATAAATTGAAGAAAATCGTTATACATTAAAAAAATGATTTCTAACAATTTTTTACAAGGGCAGCCCCTACAATATACAATAGACCCCTACAATCAATACAGATTGATTTTTTTCGCGTACTTGCGTCCAAAAAAAAGCAAAAAAGCTCGCACGGGCGACTTTTGACTTTTGGTCGCGGGACTCCGGGTTCGAACCCCCTGTCCGGGCGGGTTTGGCGGCGGCGGAAACAATGGAGCCGCAGAGGCGGGGGGGAGGGGGGAAGCGGTGGCTGACCAAGGAAATAAATATCGAGGGTTCCAGTTCCAGCCGGAGAAAAATAATGGCGGTACTGAATATTAAGTGCAGCGTCGCGGCGGGGCGGGGGTGCGGGTGGCGGGGGTAAATTGACTTAATTGTGGTGACGGAAGTCTTGCGGCGACCTCCGCTCCCGGCTCCGGGCCCCGAAACAATCCGACGGAATTGAAGCGTCCGCCGCTCCAGACGACTTCGTGCCATGAATTTCGTACAGTGATACTGCCATCCTTAGAGTCCCTTTATACTGAGAGTCAAGACAATTTGAATCCATTTCTGATTGGTTCCCGTATTTTAGGCCTCCACAGTGTCACAAACGGGAATAAAGATTACAGTTTCACCAATTGCAAAGATTATAATCTGGGATGGACCAGGGAATTACGGGTTCGGAAAGGAACAAACGGAATGAGAGGAGGAACGGAGAGAGGCGTTTGAGAATGGGCCGATCAAAGATTACGAAAAACGTTCAATTTCTGTAATCTTTATTCCCGTTTGTGACATCCATGAGCCGAACTGTCTTGACTCTCAGTATAAAGGGACTCTAGCCATCCTCAGGAAAAACGTCCTATGAACCTTTCGGCGTTGCCAAATTCCTTTCGATTAAATACGAATTTCCTGGTTCACTTTTGAACAAAGATTACTAAGGACTCCAGATACCGCATTGGAATAAAAAACGGCCCCCTAGTCCCCTGCAGCTCCAGGGTAGGCAACCTGTTTAGCGGTATGCCATACTTCGAGCTAACGAATATACTGTTTGCCGTGTGTTTGACCGGTTACGCCGTGCTGTGCTAAGTTTGGTTTGAAGATTCACTGTATTAAAGTTTCTTATGTTTTAAATCGTTAAAAAATGCCGGAAACCCCCCCCCAAAAAAAANCACAAAAAAAAAATTAATGCAAATATCTCTGCTCAATTTTCTGAGTCCATTTACCATGACTAGCGACTAAAATGAACAATTTTTGCAATTTGCCGGTCATAATCTGCACATTCGAAGTGCAATTTCCCATGCACTTCCATTACAGATGGGCTAAAGTATGGCATACCGCTACACAGGTTGCCTACCCTGGCGCTGTAGGCGACTGGGGGGCCGCTTCTTTCCTACGGCAAGTATACGGCGTGCGGTATCTGGAGTCCTTAGTAATCTTTGCTTTTGAATATTTTTCAGATAATTTTTCTCGCAGTCTCTGCTAAAGTTCCTGGAAATTTCAAGGAAAAATATTCATAACTTTTCTTAATAATAAACATGTTATCGGAGGAAAATTGGCAACTCTTGAATGTACATCCGGCGTTCTTCCTACGCACGGCAGTACTGCCGTCTTCAAGAAAAACGTCCTATGAACCTTTAAGCGTTGACAAATTTCTTCTGGTACAACACGGGTTTTGAAGGAAACTTGTGGAGATTTTTCTCCCAATTTTCAAGAGAATTTCATTTGCAATTTAATCTGCAGTATCTAGGAATTTCAAGGAAGAATATGTTTGAATTTCGCCAAAAATACGGGTTTTATAATGGGAAATTTGGCAAGATCCGAATAATCATAGGGCGTTTTTCCTTAGCACGGCGATATAGCATCACCATTCTCCTCCTAGCAGATGGGTCAGTTTCATAAAATCGCATTTTCATGGTGGAATCCAAAAGATCGGAATAAAATTAAAACGTGTTTCTCGAGTATTAGGTACAGGTCAGCTCTACCGTGCTAAGGAAGAATGCCGTATGATTATCAAAATATTTCCAAGTTACCGATAAAAAATGTATTTTTGAGGAAAGTTGTGCTTATTTATCCTTGAAATTTTCAGATATTTTAGCTTGGATTTTGATTAAACATGGATGAAAAATTGGAAGAAAAATATTCTGAAAGTCTCTAATATATATGTTACTTATCGAAAGTCTGAAGGTTCATGTTCGGAATGAATAGCCCCACACGTTTGAAGCAACCTTTAAGCATTTTGATAAGTTAGAGAAAAACATTGCTTATTTTTAACAAATTTTAGTTACGGCCCTCTTGTTCGAAGCTACTGCGCTAAGATTCCACTCATCCAGTGGCGTGGCGTGCTTTGCGATATATTGATTAATCTGCCATTTGGACTGAGTTAAGCAGAAAGGAACCAACCCACATTTTGGAAAAAATCGAGTTATGAGTGGTTTTGAACTCAACCACTGCTCTACTATCTGTCTCCAAAGATTGAAAGTTTTTGTTGGAGCAAATTTTGCAGAAATTGAACTTGAAGTTTATCTTTTACATTGAGTCTTATGCAGGAGCCAAACTTTAAACCTCTTTTTCTCGGTTCGATCCCGATGTGGCTTGGTTCCTTTCTGTTTAACTCCGTCCATTTAAACCAATGGAAAAGGATCGATAAACAGGGTGTTCACAACGACCACCTTAATAATTGATTCTTTACCATAGCTTCAAATGGGGATCTATCAATAATCGATCATTCACGTCTCGTCACTGCACTCAGCAGCGGGAAGACAGCCATCAACAAACCTGAATGTCTCATCAACTTCCAGAGTCCATCGAACCCGTTTCCGGGACGCGGAACTGACCCGTCACACGTCACGCCGTACCTGGGCTACGTCACGGGTTCGAGTGACGGATGCGATTCCATTGGCGAGGCGGGAGGCGGCACTCGTCTCATCTTTTCGCTCAATTATTTATTGTTTCCTTTTCACTTTTTTAAGCGAATAATGCGTCGGTGGGCCCCGAGTGGGAGGAGATGGGGGGAGGGGGTGTCGCGGTGACAATGATGAATGAACGCGTTGAAATGGAACACACGACGCCTTTCACGGGCGTGCGGCGGGCGGTATCCGTCGGGCGTCGCGTCGAGCGGGCCGCAACAATACCCGCTTCCGAGATCCGCCCCGATCCGGGCCCCGAATCCAGGGCGTGACGACCGGGCGTCTTCCCCGTCCGTCCGCATCCCTCATCTTCATCCCTAAAAATTTAACCGCCGCGCCGCAGTTCTGCCGCGCTAGAACGCCGAAGAACCGCCGCGAAGAACGCCGTATGAGCCTTCAGATAAAAACAGAAAATTCCTTCGATAAAAACAGAATTTAGAAGGAAAATTGCGAATGTTTTCTCCCACAATTTTCACGCAATTTTATCTGACATATCTGGAAGTTACAAGGAAAAATATGCACAAATTTCCTCTAAAATTCATGTTTTATCAAAGAAAATTGGGCGACTCTCAAATGTTCATACGGCGTTCTTCCTTAGCACGGCAGAATTGAGTCCCGTCCAATTTGAGAATTTCGTCGCTTCGGATCAGAGACAGTACGTTTCAGAGACACCCCCCCCCCCCCACTAACAATCTTAGCAATGTAATTGCTTCATGGAAGAATTTACACACGAAGTTTTTATTGCTTCGTCTGAGAGTACTGAAAGAGCTGATTTCGTAGTATTTTTCTTAATTTTTTTCTGATACGGGAAATTGTATGAATATATATTTAAAAATTAGAAAATATACTGTTTTGTGAAGTCATCATTTAACACATGTATTTTAGTACATTAGACCATTTGGTCATATGTATTATGTATATCTTCTACGTCTGCTGATGTTTCATTTTACAAACCAAGGAAATTCTCATGCTCAACTTCTTCTATAACATAAAATTCACAACATGTCTGCTAATTCTCATCAGAATTTCCTGCAAATTCTAATGGTTTGAAGATTCAAATATGCCAATCAAGACGTCGAAAACGGCGGCTTAGGTGCAATAACATAAACTTCCAACGGTGGAAGAGGCGATACCCAGTTCCCGAAATAGATTCCCTGATTTTCCATCAAATTGTCTATCCCTGGTGATTTCCAGATTCTCCGGTCCTACACGGAGAAAAAAAACTCGTGCGAGGGACCCGAAGTTTAGGTCATATGGATCTCTGAAGTTTCCGGATTGAGCATCTGAACACTTTAGGTCTAGCTATCGAGGTTCGGATCACCTGAAACTTTAGTTCTTACACCTGAAGTACATTCAGATATGAGAACCGAAGTTTTTCGGATGTGAAAACCGAAGTATCTCAGATGTAGGAACCGAAGTTTCAGATGTGTTATCCGAGCCTCGATAGCTAGACCTAAAGGGTTCAGATGCTCAATCCAAAAACTTCAGAGATCCATATGACCTAAACTTCGGGTCCCTAGCACGAGTTTTTTTTCTCCGTGTAGACACCATCATGCCTTAAAATCAACACTGTTCAACAACGTTGCACGACCACCTCACAAAAATGATGATCTGAAACGAAACTCAGACACGCCGTCTCCCATCTTCCATCCGTGGCGACCCCCGCAGCTCTCCAATTGTGATTCATGAGCGCGTTCTCCCACATTTCGCAAACTTCGAGGCGTCACCCCGCGCTTTTTTCCATCATTTTCCGCGGCACGGCCGCCCGCCGCCCCAGACACGTGAGATTGCTAATTTCCAACCGCGAGGCCGCGCTCTCTATCGGCCAAATCCATAACCATATGATTAACAATCCCCCCGCACCACCTCCTCATCCACAGCGACGCGATATATTTTATTCATTTTCTCAGCGGAACTGACATTCTTCCTCGCAATTGAATCGGTCCATGCTAAAACTCAACGAGTCGATTCCTTTATATCGTTTTCGGATTGCCTTTAATCGATATAAATTATAGATGAGATAGGGATACATCGATCGAGGCCATTTCTTGAAGATTCAACAATCGAGTCGGTGAGCAAGGATGCGTTTTGTAGATTTCACAGTTCATTACTGCCGTGCTAAGGGAAAACGCCGGATGAGCCTTCAAATGTCGCCAAATTTCATTCAACAAAACTCGAATCTCCTAAGAAACTCATCAATATTTTCTTCCAAATTCTTCAGAGAATTTTGTTCGCAATTCGATTTTACAAATCTGAATATTTACGAACAAACTACTCATGACTTTCCTCGAAAATTGATCTATTATTGTAGGAAATTTGGCAGCTATCGAATCTTCATACGACGTTCTTCCTTAGCGCGGTAGATTGGATATTGCACTAAGTCGGTTTTACCATACATCGACTCAATTTCGCGCGGCAAAACTCATGGATGTAATATCGATGAGAATGGTGGTATTGCAGTGTTCCTGTATGTAGTTCTTGAGAAGGCAGGCTATCTTGTTTACTCGTGAAGTGTCAGAAAAAAGTCAGGGAATGGTGGAATCCTAGAAAAGTTGTCACATTAAAGAACAATACTTTATTTTACAAGTCAAATAGTAGCGGTAGTAGTTTTCGCGGAAGGAGAGTTCGCATCGTATGGTGCTGATGTCAACCACTGATTCTAATTTTTCACTGATAAATGGATTTAAACATATTAAACTCGTTTGAGGTGCTTCGTGTGAAATTCATGCGTGAAAAAATATCTGTGGTGCTTTAGTTCTCACCCTGTCGAGTGGCCTGCATTTTGCGATAAGGATTTACAATTTGTGATTCATCTTTAAAAACACCTACCTACACAGGAAAACTAATAGCACATACGCTCATATTTTAAAAAAATAAATAGTACTTTCACCCAGCAAAACGTAGTCCAAGTGATCCACCACTTCAGAGCCCACGTCAGAGTTTGAACCCCCCCCCTTCCCTCACCGATGGAATCCCCCGAGGAAGGGGCAGTATTGTTTTTTCCCCTCCAGGTGAAAAAAAAAATCCACTGCTTCCCCGTGTATTAACGCAACCATCCTAGAATATTTTTTTTCTTGTTTTTTGCGAGCGAACAAACAATTCTCCAAAAGCTCCGAGTTGGCTATTTTTTTTATTTTATTTTTCCAAACAAACGATGGGGTGCATCGCACCGGGAAAGCCGGATGATCCGAGTCGGGAAACCGGCAACGGCTCCAACAAGGTTGCCAGGTTGTGCCGTGAGAAACGGCTATTTCACACGAAGGTGAATTAGGGAAACTGGTGATTTTCAGCGAAACCTGGCAACGAGGCGTCTCCAGGAGGAGGCAGACTATTCTATATTCAAATAATATATTATTAGTGGAGACTTAATCTTCCCGTATCCATCCATTCTCTCGTCGGGCGAACGGGCGCGGTCTTCGATTGCAGTGCGAGTCCCCCCCCCACCCC
>NW_017547331.1:394557-439243 GCF_001854935.1 Bemisia tabaci | reverse complement strand
CCATCAACCCCCGCGATTGGATCCCGACGGATGCATCCCCCCGCGTGCGCGCTCGGATCAACAGTTCGGTCCCCACCGCGAGCAGAAAGCACTTATCTCCCGACGGGAATTCATACGGGGCGCGCGGTTCTTGCTCGGGGGCTCCGGGTGGGGTTCTTCGCCTGGTGCGGCTTTTCCTGGAATTCAAAATTTATGGTCCGTTTTTCGCCTGCGCAAAAAGCCCTGATCTCGTTGCCCGGCCGCGGAGGCTTTTGTTCCGGGCGTGTGGCGCAACGCCGAGGTTTTTGCTTCGCTGGTCGATCTCCCGGGGGGGGGGGGGTTTGAAAATCAAGTGCAAGGCTGAAGGGAGAGCGGGGGGAGGGATGCTAAACCTTTCAAGTTTTTCGTCATGGATTGAGGGTCGGTTTGTTCCGTATGCTGCCGTTCGAAAGAAAGGCACCGTCCCAATATTCGGAGGGTGCGACTTTTTATATGATCAAATATTTGTTTTTGAGAGGAATGTTTAAAAAAATTTCCGTCGGAATTTGAAAATACACTTGCTTTAATTGCGAGTAGAGTCCTCTGTAAAATTTGAAGAAAAACTTTTGATTGTGATTCCTGAAATGTGTTTTTACCACACTGGAAAAAAAACAAACACATTGGATCTAGAATCCAGACTCTTGAAAACTTTGACAAGAAAAAGGACTCTTGATTGAATCAGATTCAAGCTTAAATCAAAAGGAAATCCGTTCAAATTAAGAGGCTTGGTTCTTGATTTAAGCATGAATCTGATTGAATCAAGAGTAATTCTTCTTGTCGATGTTTTTAAGAGTCTGGACTGTAGATCCAATGGGTTTTTTTTTCCAATGCAGAAGAAATCGGAAGAAATTTGGACGTACATATATTTCTGCGAAACGGAGCTATGTGCACTAATACATGAGCCATGAGACCCTTAAGAATATAGGCATAACAGGGCTCACGTCATAATGCACATAGTTCCGTTTGGCAGAAATACGTCCATTTATGCATAGTTTTTTCTTATCTCATCATGCCTGGAGGAAGGTGGAGGAGGGGTGTAAGGTACGCCGTAAGGAAGAATGCCTTGTTCATACGGCGTTCTTCCTTACCAAGGCAGATTAGTGTTAACATTGAATAATCCCGATGAGAGGGTTGAGTTTTTCTTGGAGAGGCGCTAAACGTCACTGCTGGCAGCGGAAGAGAATCTCTACAGGAGGTAGCTCTCTTTAAAGAAAGCGCGCATTATTAATTAAATCCCTCGTTAATTTTTCTCCTGGGCCCGAGGCCCGGGAACTCGGGAGTCGAATGTGAGGCGCTATTAATTGGCCCGAATGAAATGCGATCGCCTCGCCTTGTCGCGAGGAGCAACAACCCGTTTCCCCTTTGTGTTCGTCACTTCCGCGAGTCGCGACAGCTTTTGATTTTCCCGAGATGAGGAAGCTCGGGTTTCGCTCGACGTCGCAGCGAGGTTTTTCTCTAGACTCCCGGGAACCTGTCTGAGTTTTCGCTTTCCCGCTCACGATTAGTATTTTCCGGGTGCAATCCGATCAAGGTTGAGAGTTCGCAACTCATCGGGTTTCTTAAATAAATGCGGGTCAACTTTCCGGTACAAACATTTGTCGAAAGCAAAACACGCATGAGAGGAAGTTATCATCTTTATTTCTAAACAGTAGGCAGGTTTATTACGGTAAAGGTAGGGTTGAATTTTGATGGTTGAAACTCATGGATTAGCGATGAGCGACGAAA
This sequence comes from Bemisia tabaci, assembly GCF_001854935.1. Taxonomy (NCBI): domain Eukaryota; kingdom Metazoa; phylum Arthropoda; class Insecta; order Hemiptera; family Aleyrodidae; genus Bemisia; species Bemisia tabaci. The sequence goes on along the minus strand of NW_017547331.1, from coordinate 437,500 downwards.
ATTCTGGCATATTTTTGGTCAAATTCGCAGTGCCATTTGGACTGCATTTTCCAATTTGGAACTATAAATTCTGGCCCGGTTTAAAAACAACGTATGTGCCATTAGTTTCCCTGCGCACATAAGTGTTTTTACAGATGAGCCAGAATTTATAGCTCCAAATTGCAAAATGCAGTCCATTTTTCCAGCACAGGACAACAGGACACTGGTAAGAAAAAGTCGCTTGCATCTAGAGTCCGGACTCTTAAAAACACTGACGACAAGAAAAAATACTCTTGATTCAATCGGGTTTTTGCTTGAATCAAAAGTGAATCCGCTTGAACCAAGAGGCTTGGCTCTTCGATTCAAGGAAAAATTCGATTGAATCAAAAGTATTTTTTCCTGTCAATTTTATTAAGAGTCTGGACTCCAGATCCAAGCGACTTTTTTTCCAGTGAAGAAGATGTTTCTATGATGGAAAAAGTTCATTCTTCGATGAGCCACAAATCCTTAATGATGTTATCATGTAGTCCACAGATTAGGTATATGAAAATGGACATGCTCCCTTTTAGAATCTCGTTAAGAAACTCTTTTAGACATTTTAAGTTCGTATTCATAAAAGTTATTCCTTACACAGCTCCTTTCCTTAAGGACCACCACGTGACTGACAACGATGGGACAAAGGGAAGTTTAAAGAGGTCCTGTTAAAAGTTAGTTTTAAGTTAGCTTAAAAATATTCTGTAGCATTTCGCTCAATATTCGTTGAAATTGTTCTCTTTATGATGCTACGTTAAGGACTCTTTAAAACTCTTTTGGTACCAGCGTAAAAAATAAAGGCCCTACCAATGATAGGAGTTGTCTGGCTTTTTAAGACCCCTGTAGCCCGTTCAATTTATCCACAACAACGTGAAATTACCATAAGCGCCAACGAATTCCCAAAAATTCCCATTGATAATTTTCTAAGGAGAACTAAGTGATTTTATCGACTTGCTTTCGGCGCATGCGTGCTTTTGAAGTTACCAGGGCAATCTACTCGTACCCGTCCGGAGGCTGCGTTTAAAAAAAGGGTGAGATGCAGCAGAGGCGTGGCGTGCTTTGCGATACATCGATTGATCTGTCATTTAAACCTACGGAAAGGGATCGAAAAAGAGGGTGTTCGCATCGGACGACTTGATAATCGATTCTTTACCATGGTTTAAAACGGGAAAATATCGATTAGCGATAATTCACGCCTCGCCACTGAGATGCAGGGGTACGGTAGAAGTGCAAGCGACAGAAAAATAAGAGCATTTACCCGTATTGTTGTTTGATCGTTGGAGTGTAATAACAGCGAAAAAAAAGTTGGCGGAGAACAGTGAGGAGCAGCAACGAGACTGGTGACAAATCACGGACTTAAACTCCGGAAAGCTCTCGTCGGCAGGGAAAAAAACGCGTGAAAGAGGGAAAGTTTCAGAGTCTGAAGACGGACAATTAAAACTAATTTGGTTCTCAACTTTCACGAAAGAGATCCTCCGTCAAAACAATTTGAATGGCGCCCATGAAGCCCCCCCCCCCTCCACAAGGGCGCTAAACAGAAGCAATGTTGTTAGATTGTGAGGATAATTCCTCGTTTCCCTCACGAAAAAACGTAACTCCACTTCAGTGTTGCCAAAGTTCCCCTCGTAAATTTATTTTATTGACAACGGGATCTTGGGCATTCCTAATTGTTTCGGATTTTTCCTCAGATTTCATGCAAGAATTGCAAGAATCATAAAAATTTTAGATAAAAATTGCACGGGTACATTTTTGTAAAATAAATCATTTGTGTGAGTAAATTTGGCAAACTTGGAATGGAGCTACGTTCTTTCGTCTAGGAAACGACGAAATCAGTACTTCACCGTTTCTTCCGCACTGGAAAAAAGAAATATTGAACTACATTTTGTAATATATAGCTACTACTCCTACGCCGAAAAAAAATGTTTGTAGAATTTACCATACCTCCACGCTGTATTTCACACAGCGCAATTCCGAGTCAATTCTGCCAGAAGAAAGGTAAACGTTACTATACACTGGTACAGGTAACCGTTCCTCTGGCAGAATCGACTTTGAAATCACGCTGTGTAAAATACAGCGAGAAGGAATATGTAAATTCTACCAATATTTTTCTCGGTGTACTAGCACTGAAATCGAAGGTGATTCTCCTTGGATAGAAACACCATTTTTATCCGTTTGTAACTACGATACAGAATCGATTCTGGGCATGGCAGCCTACATCAATGAGTGAAAAGTTTTGGAGACAGAATTTCAGTCAAGTTTTCACATTGGTCAGCTATACGCATAATGCACCAAGTTGCACATTTGGACAACGTTTTGCAACAAGGAACTACTGCATCTAAGATTTTTTCTTTTTTAGAAACAACAAATGCGCCATTAGTTTCCTAGTACAGACGAGAGTTTTTATTAATAAACCATTATTATAGTTCCTTATGGCAAAATTTAGTCAAATTCGCACGGCGCTTAAAAGCGTATACGTTTTCACTCCAAAGAATGACTCAATGAAGAGAGAGAGAAAAAAATCTTTAAGTTGTTCCGACAATATTGGAAAAAATAATGTACTCAGCGAGATCAATCCTTCGATATGAAAGTTTCTGGATTATTAACTCTTAAACAACTTCTTGATACACTGCTTCTCAAGATCTGGAGTCTTCACATCTGCTGGAAAGGTGAGTTTAGGAAGTTGCATTCCCGTGTAGCGAGCAAAACGGAATAACTTAATACTTATAACTCACCAAAATGTTGAATTGCTGAGGCAACGATTTTCGAAGATAAAAGAGATATTGAGGTACATACCTGTAACAAAAAAGACATAAATCATCAGCAAAAGGTAGTGACAGTGTAAAAAAGAGACATTCAGTCAAGCTGTTAGTGTTAAACGAAACATGAAAAATGTGGTGCCGTGGAGAGATTTTAGAGAGGAGAACCCAGAATCCGTTCTTTAGTTGCTGTTATAAAAATGCAGGACAGAGTACTGAAGTTCATCTTCAAGCTTAAAAGTCATCGAAATTCAAGATTTCCGTGTGAAACTTGTTATTCATGCGTGCGTGCATTCTAATGAGTAATACATTTCTAAAGAGAGGACAAACAGGTAACCGATTTGATTAAATATGAATGCGAAACAAATGCCAACACAATTCCATTAAAAGGCTTAAAACAACCTCGAACTATCTTTAATTTTTCCTCTTCCTTGATTTAAGACAGTTAACGGGATAAAAAGCGAAAGTCGAAAATTCAGTCATTGCGTTAGAGCCAAGCAAAGAGCCGCAAATCACCGAGCTGATGTGAATTGAAGGCAAGGGGCTTGCAGCAACTATTTTAACTTCCCGGAGCGCGTATCACCTATACGAAGAATTGAAGGCGTTTTATGAGGCCGCCAATGTTTGTTACAAAATACTCTTGTATCATCAATCTTTAGGGTTTTACACTCGACAGAACGGATACCGTAAGTCGAGACTCGATAATTTCTGTTTTTAGGATAACCGTGAGGAGGAGGGAGTGGAGGTCTGTGCTTTGAAAAAATATATATATTTCACTGATAGGATATCTACGACACTGCAAACTGAAATATTTTTTCTAGTTCTACCATATTTTATCCTCATTTACATAAAGACCTCTTGTCATTCGCGAATCAAAACGCGCAGTCCTGTGCTGCCGTGCTAAGGAAAAACGCCGTATGAACCTTCAGGCGTTGCCAAATTTCCTTCGGTAAATCACCAATTTTATGGAAAATTTGTAAATATTTTTCCTCCAATTTTTCAGATAATTTTGTTCGCAATTTCACCTAAAGTTCCTGAAAATTTCAAGGACAAATACTCATAACTTTCTTCAAACATAACTCTTTTCTGGGAGGAAATTCAGCAATTCTCGAATGTTCATACGGCGTTCTTCCTTAGCACGGCAGTATGCATCTCCTTAGCCTCCCTCGAAAAAGAAGTTTTTTTCAAGTGAATGCGATTCATAAAAATAGCGAATGTATGGAAGCCTCACACGCACGCGGAACGAAGTGAAGTGGCTCTTCAGTGAAGGTACGATCGTAAGTAAACTCGTTAGTGATGGACTGCCGCCAGTCATGCTAATACGTCGTCTTCCTAATACAAAAACGTAACTACACTCTGCAATGAATCCTGTCTTCCATACAGTTTAATGTTTTCTCGGGCTCATCTCATTGTGCAGTTACGCTCTTATGTCAGTCAGTCTTGCCAATAGAAGTTGAGGGTAAATCGTGGTAAGTTTTTCAACGAGGATGGCAATTTCGTTCGGCTACATTTGCTAATCGACTATGATGAGACATGAGCAGGGAGTCCTGGATGGCTCAATCCGCGGATAAAACCACACAACACTGCCACGCTAAGGAAAAACGCCGTATGAACCTTCAGGCGTTGCCAAATTTCCATTTCTAAAACGCGAATTTCCTGGTAATAACTTACGAATATTTTTCTTCCAATTTTTCAGATAATGTTGTTCGCAATTTCACCTGAAGTTCCTGAAAATTTCAAGGAAAAATATTCATAACTTGCCTCAAAATAAACACTTAATTGAAGGAACTTTGGCAACTCTCGATTGTTCATACGGCGTTCTTCCTTAGCACGTTAGAACATGCCGGCTATTCAAATGTTGTACACTTTTGTGAGCGTTCCGGCCGGGGAATCACGAAACTTCATTTTTTTCAATTTAGTCTGCTCGTGTCTTGTCGACTGCGACATAAATTTAATAGCTCAACTTCTGGTTGAGATACTCTTGTGCGCAGAGTCTTGTGTCAGATCTTTCATTTAGATTCAAATGAGGTGGTTTTGTGGATTCATCCGCGCTCAAAACTTGCGTTATGGATGTTCTTAAAGCTTCTTTACGTTGTCAAATGTGGAGGATATTTCATTGAATGGGCCACTAAGCAGAGTGAGACATTACGACAACAGCACATTGGAACATCGGAGGAAAAATATTCACAAATTTTCCCGAAAATCCGTGATTCGTCAAAGGAAATTTGGCGACAGCTAATGGCTCATACAACGTTTTTCCTTATCACGGCAGAGTAGAGCACTGATTGAAGTAAACCGCTAGAAAGATGAAATCCCGGTAAGTGACACGAATTGTGACAACGAAGCAACGACGAAAACTCTCGGTGTTGTTAGACAAAGTCAACCCACCCTCGGTTGCCAGATGAGACGATAATAAAATGCTCTTCCTCATCCAGGAAGTTATAAATTACACGAGTTTAACTGCTGAACCGGGAAACTACGGAGCCTTTTAAGGCCACGAAACGGGGAGGAGCGGCGAAGAGACAATGCGTCCGGGGTTAAACAACAAAGACTGAAAAAGCCCCGCTGAGAACGTCGAACGGGTTAACAGGGGTAGTTTTGTGCGAGGGAGAAAAGGGGTTGGCTCCATAATGGTTAAAACAGCACAAGTCGATTTTCAGAAAAGCCCCGAAACGCTGTTATCATTTGAAGCTTACAAGGGTCGGTTGAAATCAGATGAGCGCTTTTTTTAGGCGAATATGAGTTCAAATATTGTTTGAAGTTCAGCTTCGATTATCCAGTGATTCTTGACCGGTCGAGACAAAGTAAAAGACGGTTGGTCGGTCAACCCAGACTGGTGAAATTTCATACCTTGGTAAGTTGGGGTCGAGTGGGTGTGATTATTGGCGATTTTGGTAAATTGTTGACACAGTTCGACCCCTATGCGAATTTATTATGCACGACATATTGTAATAAGATACTAATATATCGATGGCGAAACTCCAAACTGCGTAACTCGATAAGCGCCGCTGCTGCCTCCCTGTAATATTTCATTTTTCAAATGGAAAACTACTCAACTTCGATTCTGAAAACTTCCGTGATTTTCCTCCTTAAAGCGAAGAAAATTCTGTGAAAAGTTCAAGGAATGATATTGAATTGTCCTCCTTCAAAGAAATAAAATGTGTCGGAGATTTTAAAACACTGCAAACGGGATACGTGGTTTGGTAGTTTCGTCGTCGAAAAAAGTTTTGCTTTTCTTTCCCGTATCGTCCGATATAATTATTTCCATCGGTTGTCACAAACTAACATACCATGGCCGTTGCGGCTGATCCAGCCTTAAAAGGACGTAAAGTTGAAATTACATAGCAATCCTAGTACATAGTGCCCTAGCGAAAACGAACTAGAATTTGAAATAAGCTTTCTCGAAACTGCGCTTTTTAAACTGTACATATTATTATAACCGACATGGCTTCGCTTTGTTCTGAAACACTTGAGCGCTGAACACCTCAACATTTTCGTAAAATACTCAAAAAATTTATGGTTTGGTACCTTTGCATCGATTCTGAGTTCATCAGGGACCAAGATCTCTCTCTCTCTCGAAGGTTTCCGTTCAGAAGGCTTTAAACTAAAATGGCTTTATCCGACTGTAAGCATGATCTGAATTAAGGAAGCCAAAATCAAGATTCCAAATAAGAGAGTCAGCAATTTGCGACTGCACGCCAAATTATACCAAGAATTTCCTCTGGTACAAAGGAATGGAAACGGCAGACATTTAAAGAACAAGAGGATGGGGGGTTCAATTTAATTCATCAAGCTGTCTCAAAATATTATGCAGCTTGAGAGAGCAGAGAAGCATGCAGTGCGCTACAAGTGGCAATTTTTGTCAGTTTCCCTTTGATCTGCGAGTGGCGCGTCGGGACATGATCTCCGACAGTGATGCCAAATTTTGGGTACAAATTCAGAGAATTTTATTTCGATTGTCCAGAGATAGACAAAATCAAAGGACATTTCTCTACACAGGGTAAAGATTCAAACATGACACTTTTCCTCCCCAAAATTTTTGCAAAATTGGCGGGGAAAATGTGAAATTTTCAACTCGAAACAAACAGTCCGTTTATTGTTTACCCGTGATGCACTGATGTAAACTCCATGCGCGCAAAAATCAAAACAAAAGGTCAAATAAAATTGGTCAACGAAACTGAGCTACTGCCACTTTTCAACTTTCATCCTTCGTTTGTGTACGGCATTTCTGTGGTAAATGAGCAAAATTCAAAGCGATGAAAGAAATTCATTGTAAAAATCGTAAAATCGATGGAAAATGTAATCTGATTCGCGTAAAGACCAGTGTTTTGGCGAGTGGGAACTTATAAATTACATGAGGGACACTAATTTTTCACTTGTGAATAGAATTCGGGAATTTTCCACGTATCAAACCCAAGAATTTGATAAGAGAACATGTACTACGATAATCCAACTCTCGCCCTGTCTGTAGATTCATTGGACTACATTTTGCAATTCGGAACTACAATTTCCTGCTCAGTTTAGAAACAGCGTACGTGCCATTAGATTTTCTATGTGGGAAAGTTTTGTTATAAATAAGCAAGAAATTATAGTTCATAATTGCAAAATTATATTCCATTCTCCGTAAACCTGGAAACAGAGTCCAGTAAGCTGAGCCGGCGTAAGCAATGAAAAGGCCGAATAAAAAGCAAATCTAAAAATAGACTTTATGGGAACAACGTCGGTGGGCCTTTGACTTCAAACAAAGTTTGTCAAAGTCCAAAGTTGCCGAATCGTGAGAGAATTCCCACGGGAACCAACAGGAAATCGGCGAGATTTCAAAAACAACTGGGTGGCTGTCGAGTCATGCAGGGTCTCTTTCACGAGGCTCCTGCTGTGATTAATCTAGGCACTGTATCTTGTCTCTGTTTTCGGAGTTTATCATCGTCGAAGAAGTTCCTAACCCAGGGTTCTTTCGAGCGGAAGATGCGCCACTTTATGAGGAGTTGAAAGAACTCGTCGCTCCGCTGATAAAAGGACGTAACTCGACTTCGAGGTGGGCCGTGGAAGACATGCATTTAAATGAATATTAGAAATCACCCTCCGTCGGCTGAAAGTGAAACTGTGAACTGGCATGCGCGACTTTATTGTTCCGCGACTTAGAATGCTGGATACCAGACAAAAAATTTTAGGGATTTTCAACAGCGACGTCTATGAAAAGATGTCGAAGAATCCTTGATTCTTTTCGTTTAGATTGTATAGAACATTACAGTTTTCAATGAGAGGAACCGGGATTTTTGGTCGTAGAAATGTAGCTTTAGTTAAAGGGCTTGGAGGACAAGCCACATAAGTGCAGTTTTTGCTATTTCAAGAAATGCGTGTTTACAGTTTCAAAAGAACATGAGGCCCTTTATGGCGGAAAGGAAATTTCAACTCACTCTTTAACGATTTGAAGTTGGATTTTAATAGTGAATTTTTCACAGCACGTATTTAAAATTGTATTTCATTTGTAGTTGTGAAGTTTTCACAGAATATACTTTCTAACTACGTTTAGTTGAGTTCATGAATACGTCAAATTTTTCAAAAACTGTACCTATGCGCCTTGCCCTCTGAGCCCCTCAGTTCATGTAATCAAAGCTTTTGTTAGCCACACTTGCAAAATTCGTATTTCTACCAAAATCATGAGTTGATAGGACCAAAATTCCTGTGACAAAAAAGCTGCGAAGTTTGAACTGTCCTGATATATGGTACGCTGAAGAAAAACAAAAAAAAAACACGTTGGATCTAGAGTCCAGACTCTTAAAAACATCAACAAGAAAAAATACTCTTGATTCAATGGGATTTTTGCTTAAATCACAAATCAAGCCTCTTAATTTGAGCGGATTTCCTTTTGATTTAAGCAAAAATCTGATTGAATCAAGAGTCCCTTTTCTTGTCAATGTTTTCAAGAGTCTGGACTCTAGATCCAATGTGTTTTTTTTCCAGTGTAAGATAAAAGAATAATATTGTTCAACATTAGAGAACATATTTTCCGTATTATTCTTCCCTTCAAAAGAATAGGGATGTAATTCGTCGCAGTTTAAACTTCCTTCCCGTTAAACAGTGCAAGTGAAATAAGCACAATCGACTCACGTCGAAAGAACATGAATCGGAATCACTTTATGAAAAATGAGTTCCCGAAGGCATCACTTGAGAAGGCAAGTGAAAGTTACTACACACTACACAGCCGGCGAATGTCTGCGAGGCAAAATCCGCCACGAAGAATGAAATGCTCGCCCGATTCTTGTCTGGAATATTGCACGAGGAGGAGGCGAATTCGACGATGAATTTATAAAAACTTTGTGCTCTGAAACTAACTTGTCCCTTATGCTTTCTTTTCCGCGGAACCCGGGACGGGAGGCTGAGGTTTCCGTCAAAATATTCATTCCTAACGATGCGCGCTTCATGAAAGCGGAGGCTGGCGCAAAAGTTAGTTCTTGGCATTATACCCCGGCAGCAGGAGGAGCAGGCCCTCATAGTTTTTAATCCCACTTGTGGGCTCGAAAGCTGCAAGTTAACTGTTGACTCAGATATGAGGGAGGAGATGCCACTTGAGACGCCATGTTTCCTCCTGCCTCCGGTCTCGAGGAGAAACTACTTTCTAAGTTCAAAGAGCCCGAAAAAGAACCGTTTTTGTAGTTATGTCCATACGAGGAATGATAATTTCCCCACAGTCGAAAGTGTATTTTGTAAATTCGATCGGACCAAAATTCTTCCTCCTGCTTGCTGTTGATTGTGCACTTCGGTCTTGATAAACGTACACTGGAAAAAGAAAACACATTGGATCTAGAGTCCAGACTCTTAAAAACATTGACAAGAAAAAGGACTTTTGATTCGAGCAGATTTAAGCTTAAATCAAGAGGAAAACCGCTCAAATTAAGAGGCTTGGTTCTTGATTTAAGCTTAAATCTGATTGAATCAAGAGTATGTTTTCTTGTCGATGTTTTTAAGAGTCTGGACTCTAGATCCAATGTGTTTGTTATTTCCCCCAGTGTACGCATATTTCTTTCAGTTCTTATGTACACTGTATTTCACAGAGAGAAACCAGGGTGTCTGGTAAAACAGCCTGGACAAAAATCAATACTTTTTCAGTATATTTCTAAGAAATTCAGTACTTTCTCGACAGTAAAATTCAGTACTTATCCAGTACCTCCATTTGACGAAATTTGGAAAATTTCAGAATTTTGAATTTCTCGCTCAAATTGCGACAAAAACGACAAAAAAATAAAAACAAAATCCGGACCTTCTTGCGGAATTTTCGCACTTTTTCAGTGCTTCCGAACCGCCCTTAAAAAATCAGTACTATTTATGAACTTTCCGGATATTGCGGACTTGTAGACACCCTGGAAACCGAAAGCTAGGCGTTGTTGCTGAGAGAAGAATTCTTTCATTACTATGCTGTAATTACAAATGGACTAAAAACCGTTTTCACAGTCCCAACTTTTTAGTCCCTCCTTATAAATAATTCTAGTTCATTAATTTTGACTCGGAACTAAAAAATTGAGAAAACATTCAACTCTTCAAAAAAACATAGACCCTGAAAATGAAAGACATCCCACCTCAACCAATATCAATGGGGATCAGAGCCCTCTACTACGACTTGTTCCTAACGGTTTTTCCTCATAATTTTTTCCATCATTCTTCACTTCAGTGAAGAGATGTTTTGGATATAAGAATAGTATTGCTACGAATAATAAATAAACTGCTTTTTATTCGACGAATGAAGCTCCTGCAGCATAATGCAGCCGTGCTAAGGCAAAACGCCGTATGCACATTCGAGAATTGCCGAATTCTCTCTCATAAGAAGTTTATTTTGAAGGAGAGTTTCTGATCTTCTCTCTTGAAAATTTTGGATTATCTAGATCTGATTGCGGATGAAATCCTCTGAAAAATCGGAGCAAAAATATGCACATGTTTCTCTGGAAAGTTGTACTTTAAAAGAAGAAAATCGGCAAAGTATGAAAGTTCATATGGCGCTCTTCCTTAACACGGCATCATTGGCTATCAGATCATTTTACCACCCTCTTTTCACTGCAAGCGAAATTTCTTAAGATTGAACTTCAACAATGCTTAAATCTTCCGAAAATCTAGGGCAAAAAAAAAAAAAAAAACAGTATACTTCTATTCTTTTCGCACTTTCAGTTTCTTTTAGCTCCATTTCAATAGGGAAGAAAAGACGATTTGTACGCGCGGATTTAGAATAATCTATAAATTAAGTCTCCAGGGTTTCTTTTTCTTTTATATCACGCTTATGCCGACACGTTTATCTGATCAAGAAGAGAGAGAAGACTGCAAGCATTCCTTGGAAGTTAACTGAGGGGAGCTTAACCGAGATTAAACTACGGAGAATTTTTTTCGGTTACAATTTCATTTTATCTTTCCTCGAAGTAATACATAAACTTTGAGAACATGAAACGCTCTGCGCGTGTAGTCTTACAAGCTTAGACTTCCCTCCTACATGTTCTCAATTCTTTTGACGGGAAGCAGTTAACGAGTTTGGTTGACGAGTGACCACATGTCGGTTTATTACATTTTCGCCACTTGAAAGAGTAAAAAGTTGAATCATGTGCTGCGTGCTGGACGCGCGATCACTATTCTCATTTATATTAAAGTAAAAGATTAGTAATAATAAATATATTAAAGAACCACTTCCACAGAGACACTGCAAAAACACGTACCTCGTTCCCGCGGGCCGATTATTGAAATTTATGGACAAAGCTATAGACAAAGAAGACAAAAAGGATATGGCGGGATCCTAAGGGTGGAAGCGGATGGTTGCAATAGACAAAGGAGGTAGATAATAGACTAATTAAAGGCAACCCACGAGAGACCCTGTAGAGAGTCCATCAATTTTTCCCTCAGTCTATAGGGACCAAGCATTTAAACCGATAGGAATGCTTCATACTCTCTAAGTCTTCTTCCGCTATCGCCTTGTCTTTCAATTTCAATGATCAGCCCGCTAGCATTTCAAAATGTAAAGTATCACAAGCGCCATGCAATGTTTCAAAATTCCCGCCGCCATTTTATTTTTTTACAGAGAAATTGTTGGTTGAATCTGTTTGAGAAGTTCACTAAATTTTACCGACATTACAAAGGAAATTCAACGAAATTTTCGGGCAGCTTTGTGGAAAATTTCTCTAAGAAAAAATAAAATGGAGGCAGAAATTTTGAAACGTCGCATTGCGCTTGTGATACTTTGGCCGGAAGGAGACGCTGTAGGCCCCTATTTCCACTATATCTGGAAATCTGGATCACGATACTTGTTCCCCGCGATGATTACAACGTGTTATTCAAGCTGGAAATCCCCTGTAGCGTTTTATTGAACCATTGTTCTGATATGGATGTATTTCGGCCAAACGGAACTATGTGCATTATGGCATGAACCCTGTTATGCAAACATTCTTATGGGTCTCAGGGCTCACGTTTTCATGCACATAGTTCTGTTTGGCAGAAATACGTCCATATATAAAAACGGAATCGGATAGACAAAAGGCCACGGGAGAATACTACTGTGCTATGTAAAAACGCCGTATGAACATTCCAGAGTTGCCAAATTTCTCCAGATGAAACATGTATTTTTGAGGGAAGTTATGCATATTTTTCCTTGAAATTTTCAGATATTTTAGATTAAATTGCGAACAAAATTGTCTGTAATATTTGACGAAAAATACCGACAATTTCGCAGTAAATTTGTTTTTTTATTGAAGGAAATATGGCAACGTCCGAAGGCTCATACGGCGTTCTTCCTTGGCACGGTAGGATACACCGATTAATTAGAAATTGTTACGCACGGAAGCGGAGCGCAATATCGTGCTAACGATCCCTCGGTATCGAAGTCATTTCCGCGCGGGAAAAGTCACGAGTTCACAACCTGTCGTTCTGCCCCTCCTCGTATCCCCCGGGGTCGTCTATAATTAAAAACTGCAGAAAACTTGACTCATGATGCCCTGTAATTCGTCTACCTCCGGAAAAAGGACGTAACCAAACTTCACGATGAACCCTATCCACCATACAACTCGATGCTTTCCCAGGCTCATCTTATACGTACAGTTACGCCCTTTTGTAGGCCGAATGACGAATTCGTGGCGTCACGTTCGAGATGAGGATCTCTACCCGCTCCCAGTCGACGTAGTCGAACCGTACGATATTCCGACGTTCTCTTTACGAAAGAACGTAACTAAATTTCAACGTTGCCAAATTTTCCTTCGCGTGTTGCATTTTCACTGGGAGAATATTGGGCATATTTAATTGGAAAGTTCACAGATTTTCCTTCTGATCTCACTGAAAAATCAGATAAATTTTGGACGAAAATACACGGGTATATTCGAAAAGCGAGGTTTACACTTGAAAGAGCGCCGCCGTATGAGCCTTCAGGCGTTGCCGAATTTCCTTCGAGAAAAAATGAATTTTCAAGAAAACTTGCGAATATTTCTTCTCCGATTTTTCGGAGGTTTTCGTCGGAAATTTGATCCCAAGAGTCTGGCGATTAAAAAAAAAATATATATTCATAACTATGCGCAAAAATAAAGAGCCCTTGAAAGGAAATTTGGCAACATTCGAATGGTCATACGGCGTTCTTTCTTAGAACGACAGTGGAGGATAGAGAACACGGCTCCGAGGCCAGGAACATTACACTGCCGTGCTAAGGAAAAGCGCCGTATAAACATTCGAGAGTTGCCAAATTTCGCCAGATAAAACATGTATTCTTGAGGGAAAACATGCTTATTTTTCCTTGATTTTTTCAGATATTTTAAATTAAATTGCGAACAAAATTGTCTGTAATATTTGACGAAAAATACCAACAATTTCACAGTAAATTTGTTTTTTATTGAAGGAAATATGGCAACGTCTGAAGGCTCATACGGCGTTCTTCCGTAGCACGACAGTGGAGGCCGGGAGTATTACATACGGCTGCATCTTGACCCGGATCCTTGGCCTTTGATATTGGCCGGGACCCGTTTTAAATTCCCGGAGCACTCCGACGTATCGATTACACGTTCCGCAGTCGTGTAACGACAGATTAAAGCGCCGTGTGTCGCCTGTCGCCGGATTTTCCGGTCACGGACCCCGCAGCCCGTCGCGGCGTCGCCCAAGACAAAAAATGGCGAGGTGCGCCTCTCATAATTCCTAGCCACTGATAGGCGCCTTTTAGTCAGGGATCCTCTTCCCCTTTCTTTTCCACCGCACCCTTTCGAGCTTTCCCTCGCTCTTGGTTTCATCGTTTTCATTCCGTTCGTGGCCTACACTTTCATGCTATGGAAAAAACAACGTATGAGCCTCCAGACGTTGCCATATGTTCTTGGATAAAACAGGAATTTGCTGCCATACTTGTGAATATCATTGAAATGCCAATTGGCTGCCTAAGCTGTCAATTACATAGAAATAAAGATGAAAAGCGAACTGCAAGCCAGAAAAATTGCTTGCTTGTAGTTAGCGTCATGTAATTTTGCTTTTCTGGCTTGTAGCTCGATTTTCATGCTTATTTCTACCCGTAAATTTCGATGGCTACGGAACAAAACCGCCTACCTGCAAACTGACGATTTTTGCAGGACGAAGAAGAAATTTTGCCATTTTTGGAAAATTTACAATCTTTGAATACATTATAGTGTCTATACAGCGCTCCAACGGGGACTTTAATCAAACTGAAAACATCAGCTTGCGTATTTAATTACGAAGAATACTGCCCCGCCGCTGACTCATTTTCGCCAAAATTGTCAACTGGGCGGCATTGTTCCCTAGCCTTCGATTTGATTCTTCCAATAATTATACATAGAAAAGGGTGTCTGTTAAAATTTTATTTCGGATTTTTCTAAATTTTTCTGATGGATTACGCGAGATTTTAGCGGCTCTGGTGCTTGCACTAGAGCTGCTATTCCGGACGGTCCCAGCTGGGGAGTATCAATGGACCATGTTACATTGGAGAGACCGCGCGTTGGTTGATGGGAATCGGCGCCATTTTCGACTATGTACCTTGTCATGACTTTATTTTATTGCATATTGTTTTATTGTTAGCCAATGCTATGTTGTGTAGTGTATTTTTGGAATCATGGTGATACTGTCAATAATTCAAAACTTGTCTGTGCTTTAATCTCGTGATGGAAAAAATGTACTTTACGTTCAAAATTTGAAATTTTGAATTTTAAAGTTTTCGCGGTTTTTTGGAAGAATGCAGTGGTTGGAGCTTCCTGGGCATATTACTCGATATCAGCTGATAGCAAACAAAGGTTACCAAGGAAACCGTAAACGTTTAACAACTATCGTGGCCATCGGGGCGATTATTGAAATGACATCGACTCTATGTCGCCGCTTACGACAGGACATAGCCCTATCTTATCCGTGTAATATATCGCAATTCGATATTGTTTTGATTTTTAAATGGAGCAATTCATTCATAAAGTTCCGATTAGTTTCCCGTATTGTTGCACAAACTAGTTATTTGACAAAAAAAGAAGATGATCACTCAATTGAAAGAAATTGGCGCCCAATCACAACGACAAGTTAAAAAAAAAAAATGTGAAAGAGATTTTTTAGGATGCGGACCTCCAAAGAGCCTTCAAAATTAAAAGTATACAACAAGTGATAGTGCCATGCATTCTGCATATCAAGTTCTCAAGTTTCTGTGTATACACATTTATACACCGGCTTTGTAAATCTGCCAAGTTACAAAACATGAATCGACAGTTGTCGGATTGTACATCAATGACAAAATGTGTCTAGGCCGTCATTCTTGACTACAACTACCGTCGGCAGAGCCGCTTTCCGACGCGAATGCGTTGGAGCTTACTGCTTGTTCTGATTTTTCGCGCGAATGAATTGACACTCATTAGATCTAAAAAATCAACAAATTTGACGCATCGAATCAAATGTTTGAAAAATACTTGAAGCGCTCAGAATGTCCCGATCCTTGACCAATTTTCGTGATATTTCCTGATAACATCAAATTTCCTGATATTTTCCGGTTTTTACTGATAATAGACACCCTCCTCTACGTTTCTTCCTGAACAGCGAGAAAAAAGGTACTTAGAAACTTGACAACTGGCGATGAAACTTGCATCGTTTCTCGTTACTTGGCGCTGGCGGCAGTGGGCCGATGAGGACGACGCTACAATAGGAAACTGAATCTTTTCACCGGGAGCCCGGAGACGGCTCCAACTGGAATCACCTTAAAAGCATCGACGACCATCGATTCCTCCGTTGACGGAAAAAAAGAAGAGGAAAAAAGAGAAACAAAGTCGTCATTGTCATCGATCCCCGCCTCCATTGCTTTCCCTGCAGCTGACATTGACGATATCGCGTGGAGGCGGATTCGCGAATCGCGAGCCAGTCTCGAAGAAGGGAAAGCTTCTCTTGTTTGCATTCGAAGTGAAAGGGTGAAAAATGGGAAGAAGAATACGAAGATGAAGGAGAAGAAGAACGAGGAGACGAGAAAGAAAAAAAAGGTGAATACAGAAGCGGAGGCGGTAATTTGGCTACACCGGATTTCCTCCCGTTTAAACCAACGTTAAATGATCGATTCTTGCCGGAGCACCTGGCCCCTCCATGAATCGATATATTTCCGTAGGTTTAAACGGAGAAAAAAAAAATTTTGTCGATTCGTTTGATCCGCCAATGTATGGATACGGATCAGAGGAAGAGAAAATGCGAAAAGGAAGAGACGGCAGGAGAAAAATGACATGAAGAAGAAGCAGAAAAAGCAGAGTGACGAAACGAGAGGAAGTGATCGACTCGATCCATCAAAATTGACGGAATGTCTACTAAAATTAAATCCTGGATTTTTCTGATATTTTAAGCGAGAATTCCTAATTTTCAATGCGATTAAATTGAGATTAGTCTGATTTACATATCAACATATTTGGTGAAATCAATTGAGAGATGGAAAAGTGCTCGAAAACTGCTTAGGACACTCAGAATTTCCTAATCCATAACCGATTTCCTTGATATTTTTCTGAAAACATAAAATTGTTTAATATTCTTTGGGTTTTCCGGTTTTTTCATACGACAGACACCCTGTGAAATAAAATGAAAATTAATGTGGAAAATTAAAAGCATCGAAAATGCTATACGATCTGGAGCAATGGCTTTCCGTGTAAGTCCCTTTTAATTTCATTTCGGTGCGGATACAAGCTTCTGCAAAATCAAGCTCCTCGGATATTCAGGGTTGGATTCCCCACAGACGCGCGGAGCGGCTAGCCCGCTAGCTGGCGCATTAACCTGGAGTATGAATAAATCTGCATTATTAGTATAATACCCAGCAACAAGGTTTAACCTCTGCTTCGCGACCCATTCCCCAGAATTACGCATCGCTTTCGACAAATTTCCTCGTCCTCATTGAGCTCAGCACACCGGAGGATACAACTAGTTCGTCTAGAATCCAAGTAAGCAAAACGAAATGGTCAGCACGGGCACGCATTAGGTTCCGAATATAGAAAACGACCGTAACATAACAGAAATCAACTATAAAACACACAAAAACCGGTAACCAATGCTAAAAAACAACAAACACACAGCCTGGGACGTTTTGGAGTGATTTCTACCTCCGCATCGACCAGGAAATAAAAATATATAAAATTTTATAAAAATAAAATTCCTTTACCTCCATTCGTGATTACAAAAATCTAAGTGTTTTTTAGCCTTGGTGGTTACCTAGTTTATTGTGTGTTCGGGCTATAATTGTGTATTACTGTTTATATTACCATATTTGTGACATTCAGTACTCATATTTCGATGGGCTATCAGGTATAGGATGGATTTGAGAGAAGGATTTCCAATCCAAGTAACCTTTTTTAAGAATGTAACTCACTTTTCTTTCTTCGGTACTGGTGTTGTCTTGAATGAAATTCTGTTAGACAATGATCATTTCGAACGCTTATGAGCGTTTATCATCAGGTCTGTAGGAATCACGAATCGCGATTTTGCCAACGAAATACGTAATTAAAACATTAAAAGCTTTTAAAAATCATTAAACATTCTAAAATTCGCGTATAACGCTCATAAGCGTTCGAAATTATCACCGTCTCACAGAATTTCATTTAAGACAACATCAGGACGGAAAAAAGAAAAGTGAGTCACACCTGATAAAGTAAAATGCTGTTCAACCAAGTAACCTTATTTGAATAAAAATTCTTCTGCCGAAAGAACTCCCTCAAGGCAAAAAAAAGTTTACTTTAAGGCAAAAATAATTTTTGTCTTTTTGTTTCTAATTAATTGAAATAAAACTTTTTAACGGATTTTTCTAGTGGTGCGCGGACAGGATGCTGTCAATTTCGCTGAGAGCCACAAAATAAACGAGGAATTAGGAACCTGCACCGATCATTCCGTCGAATAGCGAATTGGAATTTCTTCCGTCCAAACAATTGAGCAGTAAAAACGAAACCCGGAATGGAAATGACGCAAACTAGGTCGACGATTTCGAGCACTCTGCCGAACGCGGAGCAACAGTCAACATTCTTGTAGTCGGCAAAAACAGCGAATCAACATACAAACTCCATTGGAATTACGATATTTTAAAATCCGGGATGTGCAAACCGAGAGCTTTTCGGTGCGATGCAATCATTAGGACTTTCCGGAGTAGTGTGGTATCATTTCGAACTGAAGGCGCCTTCGATTCTAAACGCACACCCTCTCCAGTGTCGATTTGCCTTTAGTATATTTCACTGTCCAAGTCGTGTTTCCGACAGTTTTCTTCACTTTCACAAATATTGAATGATACAAAATTCCTGCTGATTGAAAACCGAAATTGATAGACAACGAAAAAAAAGAGAAAATGGAGCTATCCTATTGGTGGAAACGGGTGGTTGCAATGGATTACATTTCATTTAGCCACGGTTCGTGGCGCCACGCAACAAAAATTGTTGCGTTTAGCCACAAGTCATAGGTGCTGTGTGGCTAAATGAAACATTCAAAATGAGTGTGGCTAAATGCAACAAATTTTGTTGCGTGGCGCCACGCAACAAAAATTGTTGCATTTAGCCACAGATTAGTGAGATAGATTTGAGTTGACTCATGAATACTAAGGGTAATCTTCTAGGCGAAGCATATTAGATTAGGTAAATTTAGACAGCCACAATTCAACATATTGTTAGCGAGGCCCACGTCGCGTCGCATCGGACCTGACCTAACCCAACCTAACCTAACCTAACCTAACCTAACCTAACCTAACCTAACCTAACATAACCTAACATAACCTAACCTAACCTCAGGTGGATTAGGCCCTGTGGCGCTGGGCCCGGATTTTTTCATGCGCTACTGAGCGACGCGGGCCTCGCTACCCGAAGCGCGCCCGTAATTCAGGCGATAGGCAATCGTGAGTTGTGGCGCTCGGCCCTGTGGCGCTGGGCCCGGATTTTTTCATGCGCTGGTGCGTGGTGCCACGCTCGAAAGTTTATCAAAGTTGGTTGGGCAGTTTTTTACGAAAGTCAAAGATGAGCGGAAAGTCAACTGTAAGCAGAACTTTGTGGCAGGTTGCACCAGAACTTAAGCAGTTTTAAACATAAGGGAAATTTGAGGATTTTGCAGGGGTGTGGCGCCACACTCTGTGGCGCTGTGCTCGAATTTTAGCCGAGATCCGAGCGTGGCGCCAAGATCTGTGGCTCATTGCACCGTAGCCCTGTTGGCTGCGGTGCAATGAGCCACAGATAACTCAGATCACACATAACTTCTGTGGCTAAATGCAACATTTTTTGTTGCGTGGCGCCACGCAACAAAATTTGTTGCATTTAGCCACACTAATTTTGAATGTTTCATTTAGCCACACGGCACCTATAACTTGTGGCTAAACGCAACAATTTTTGTTGCGTGGCGCCACGAGCCGTGGCTAAATGAACAGATACCGTTGCAATGGACAAAGGATATAAGCTATGGACTGGAAAACGGCAACCTATGAGACCCTATGATTATTCCACTGACAAAGAAGACAAAGGGGATTTGGAGAGATCCTATTGGTAGAAGCGAGTGGTTCGAATGGACAAATGAAGTAGCAAGCCACAAGAGACCCTATAGTTAGTCCATCATTCTCTCCCTTAGTCAATAGGAACCACCCATTTCAACCATCTAGATGACTCCATACCCCCTATGTCTTCTGTGTCTATAGCTTTGTCGATCAATTTTAATAATCAGCCCGCAGGTCTTACTTAATTAATTTCGAACGATTGAAGATGGGATGCAGAAAGAAATCAGAGGAACTCAAAGAAATTCGTTGATGCATTATTTGTTGGCGTCGGCGGTGCGGCGGGTAGGTGAAAAAGGAAAGCACTTCGCGGAAACTTAATCGAAGCATAAATAGTAGTGCGAATTACGACTGTTAAAAATAGTGGTTCCGAGAAGAACCCTTTCAGAGCACTTTGGCATCGCGAAATGGAGAAGATAAAGATAATCTTGCGGCAGCTCTAACGAGGCTTTCTATCAGTTGTACTATCCGTTTAATAGTAAGAGCGCAGTTGTTAACAGTTTCTTCCAATAAAGCAAAAGCTCCCGGGTTTTTCATTTAAAGCGCAATATTAGGATAAAAGGGTTCTCTGAATCAGAGGTAATAACGGCCGCCAGATGATGATTTCATCGGAATGTGTTGCCAAGATTTTCGAAAGCATTCTGCAGAATTTTCGCGTGAGTACCTACTGGGACGATTTCCATAGAAAAGGACCATTGGTATCTTGAGACAGGAAACTGGAGCTGTGGATGATTTCGAATAAACCGACATTTACGAGGAAAGTTTGACTTTAAGGGTGGTGTAAAGGGGCTTGCAAAGATTGAAACCTCACAATTTCACTTTAAAATCCCTCCATCTCACAAGACTCCAAGTCAGAGGCGTGAATGATCGACTATCGATTTTTCCCCATTTGAAGCTATGGTAAAGAATCGATTATTAAGATCACCCTGTTTATCGATCCTTTTTCATGGGTTTAAATGGCAGATCAATCGATACATCGCAAAGCACGCCACGCCACTGGACTCCGAGCACTTTTCATATTTAGCCGTTTCCCAAATGAGAGATGGAACTCCATTCCAGTATTGCAAAATCGACTCTAACAATTAAAATCTTAATGAAAATATGGCCTTGCAATTTCGGCCTGACTTTAGCTAATTTTTGCGTATAATCAGAAAATAAATCAATAACTCTCTCAATTGAGGATACTCTCTAGTTTTCTGATTAAATATAATTTGCAAATAGAGGCTGCGACGCTGAAATTTAGTTAGTTCATCTGGTAAAGGACGATTTGGAGTCTTGCCTCCTCACTTGCTACTAATACTTCTGCGCCCATGGGAACGCTGCTTGAATATAAATATCTTATGGTAAAATAAAAATATTGATTTTGATTTCATTTATTTATTTTATTATTATATTTGCAAATTTGGATATAAAGTCTTCATTTATTGATTTCAGAGAAAAAAGAATTTTGGAAGAAACTTGGCACCATACGATTTGATTGCCTCCTCCGCGTTCGATTTAAATATGCAGTCCTTGCCCCTCAAACTGGCGGCATCAGATTCCATCTTACGACCTACTTATTTTGTGACGAAGCGACTAATTAATGTTTCTTGAAAACGTTTGTAACATTTAAATAGCTTGTAAATTTCTGAAATAATTATACTCCTAAAGATTTAGAATAATTAAGACTGGCTTTGAAAAAATCATCTCGATTGAGGAAAAAAAGGTATCGTTCTCGGAACTGCACGCGGAGAGTGAAAGACTTCGACGCCGATATCCCTCTGGGGTGCAAGCTGTACTCATTTAAGGTCTCGATTCTGCATAATCCCAACAAGCAGACACTGTTACAGGTGAACGAGAAAAAAATAAAATTACAAAAAAATAACTGAGATGTCGATTTGAGGTTTGCTTTCTCGTAAAAATTTAATTTCTCCTCTTTTTTTTGAACGTATTTTATTCAAAAAAACTGCAAGGCAACTAAAGATATATACCTGTATCTCTTCCTATCTTATGAAATTAACTTGTTGAAGCACAGGGTAACGTTCGATACATGTATTCCTATGCCTTCTGTGTCCAGGTTTTATGGGAATCGCAGTCGTTAGTGTTAATGAATTCCGTAAAATAAAGTTGTGAAAACAGAAATACAACAGAATTTCGCAAAATTCAATACTTGTTTTTAGTCATACAAAAAGAAATGCTAAAAAGAAAGTACATAACCTCATGTCTCGATTTACGACAATTTTTTTTTATTTTTATTTTTTTTTTTTTTTTTTTTTTTTATTTTTTTATTAGAGAAATAGACAACTACATACAAACGTATTAAGCCTAATTATACTAGATTAAATTATAAGAACGACGATAGAAAAGTCTTTACACTTCCTATACTTCTGAAAAAAGCCAGTTCATACTTTTTACACGAACTTCCGTGCGATTTCTCTTCGTTCTTTCGGAATGATTGCTGAAAATTTCACGCAGGAAAGTCTGGTAGTATTCGCTTGGAAACCTTAAAAATGGGCACCAATTTTCAAATCCCATCATTATGATTAGCCATGGAATATGTTCAGCAGGACTGTTTTACATAGCAAACATCATATCGACGGTGAAACTACCAAACCACGTATCTCGTTTGCGGTGTTTAAAAATCTACGCTCGCATTTTATTTTTTTGAAGTAGACAAAATCAATATCATTCCTTGAAATTTTCACAGAATTTTTTCCGCACGAAGAGGAAAAATCACAGAAATTTTCAAGACTGGACGTTAAGTAGTTTTTCATTTAAAAAATAAAGTATGACAGGAAGTCTGCGACGTCGCAAACCGAGATACGTGGTTTGGTAGTTTCACCGTCGATATATAAAAACTCCAAATCTCGTAGAATCATTATTAAAAAAGACAATTGGACGTATTTCTATCAAACGGAAGTATGTGCATGAAGGCATGAGCCCTGATACCCATAAGAATACATGCACAACAGGGCTCACTTTATAATGCACATAGTTCCGTTTGATAGAAATACGTCCAATTAAGATCCGCGATTTGGTAGTTTCACTATCGGATATATAGTGGTGCAAAATTTTGCAAAAATAAAATTCAACGTGGGGAATTTTTTCTTGCACACATTTACTAAAGTAGACTGATTTTTTTAAAAAAAAAATAAAAATAAAAAACTTGTGGAAATGTGGGATACTTATTTTAGTAAAAGAAAAAAGTAAGAGAAGTTTCCAAAACCTTTTTAAATTTTTGCAAATTACATCGAAAACATGTTTTAACAATCATTTGCAACTTTGGGCACGTTAAATTTGCGAAATTTATACATTGGTTTTCATTCTTGGAATTGTTGAGCATTTTCTTTTCTGTTGATAGGGATGGGCATTGGGCAATCGGGCAACTGACCCATTCAAAAACCAATACTTTTGATCTTCTTGATCATCAACGAAACCGAGATAAGACACACGGTGGAAAAAAGATTCAACAAGATGAGCTCCGACCCGCCCAACACGGAAATATTTTAAAAATATTGCTGAAATATTGTCAAAAACATTTTAACAATATTTTAACAATATCGAAATAATATTGCTGCAATAGTTTGTTGTCCGCCCCCCTGACAATATTGCAGCAATATTGTCAAGGTAATATTGATAATATATTTTAAAAATATTTACTTGCGATGAGGTTATCATATTCCATATCCGTGTGCGCGCACTCTAGGAGACGTCTTTGGTACTAATTTTCCTTCTAATGTACACATGCGTCCAGGTTTTGGATCATAGAGTTGTTACTGACCTTAAAATCCGCGCCGTCCTAGTCGGGATTAGAACCCACGCCTCGGGGTGGAGTTGATATCCGAAGTCCAGTACTTAACCACCAGACCAGCCAGGCTTGATGTAGATAGGCCCGTAAATTCAATCTCTTAACTATCGCAGGCCTCTGAGTCCGTAATATGTTTGTTTATTGACGGATTCTTATAATATTTTACCAGAATTTATTATTTATTATTTATTTATTATTTTTTATTTCATCCTGTAATTTGTGTTTCAAATTCTTTATTAATTGTACTCAACATATTCCTATTCATGTATTACAAATTTTCGTTTTTTTTAACTCTCTCTCATTTTTTCTTTACCAAATTACTGTTTTTTATAATTGCGTCTTTTTCCAGTTTTAATTATTTGAGCTTTTTCCTAGTTTGAATTTATGTCGATGTCTTTATGTTATGTTATTTATTTTTTCCCTTCTTTTTGTCTTTTCTTCCCCCCCCCCTTTCTTTTTTCTAGCGATTGATTTTAGTAAGTTCCGCAAAATAATTGGTAAACAGAGCAAAACCATACGCTAATTTGGCAAACATTTTGAAAATCTAGCAAAAATTTTAGCCATAATAGCATAAACTAGTAATGTTAATTTCGCAAAAGTAAAGTTTGCCATTTTCGCACAATAAAATTACCACTTTTGCAAATTGTTTTGTCGTTCTCGCCACGAGGGTGGGCATTTTAGCAAAAAAAGCAAATTGCAGAAATCGCAAACCATTTTTTGCCATTTTAGCAATTAATTTTTAAATATTACAAAAATATTTATAAAATATTTTTAACATAATATTAAACAAATATTTTTAAACTAATATTTCTAAAATAATTTTAAAATATTTTGTAAATATATTTTACAAACTGTTTTAAAAGTAATTACATAAATATATTTTGTAAATATATTTAAAACATTTTTATAAATATATTGTTACAATATTGTCATGAAATATTTTAGCAATATTGTCAACATATTTCTGCAGTGTATTTAAGGAAATATTTACTTGACAATATTGTTTCAATATTGACAATATTGCTGCAATATTGCTGCTATATTTCGTGTTGGGCGGGGACTCAAAGTTTCAATCGTACAGGTTCGGAGAAAGGTAACAGTACGAGTGAATTTTCTCGGAACTCAAAGTAATCAAGTCGCTTATTTGTTTTAGGTGAGTCACAGCGGCACGGTTACTGAATCTATGTCGATGCGACGAGACAAGACATAGCCCTATCTTGACCACGCAATATATCGCATTTCGATGTTTTATCGCGCTGCTTTAAACTTTCAATAAGCAGCCCTCTGGCACTCTTAGATCTGATGTTCATATTCTCCTCACTCAGACCGCCATTTTCAAAATAGATAACTTCTCAAAATACTGAGAATTCATTATTTCTAGTTTCCTTTCGAATCCGCGCCATACTACTCCTCTACCGTATTCAGGTAAGTCATACTAATATTGGAAGTCTGCCAAAGATCCAATGGTAAAATATTCATTTTTGAGAGATTATAAATGGTGTTCCTTGAAATTTTCACACACAAAAGATTAAAAAATGAGAAAAACAGCCTGAATATTACACGTAACAAGGAGGTAGAATAGTGCTGGGTCCATATATTATTCTGTCGGAAAATCAAGGCCAAAAATACCAAAAATTCAGAGTAGAAAAATGACTTCTGATGAGTTTCAGAGCAAGACTATGGGGGAGAAGGGGTGTTTTCAGCTCAGGCAGATGCACAAAACTGCCCAACTATGGTCGCGCTGAGAAATCTATACCGATTACCGGTTCACTTTTTACTCCAATGCTAATTTTTAGAATTTTTTGGCCTTAATTTCCCGCAGAAAAGGGTGGACTTAGCACACCCGGCACTATTCATCCATATAACTAATTAATCATTCTTTATTGAAGAGGACACACGTTTAAAATCCAGCCATGGTGTTTGTTCTCCGTGAAATCTTAGGCATGAAGAGAACAAGTGCACTCGGATGGTTTCACGGTAACTGGAATAGCTTTCTCGCCATAACAGACAACACACATTTCGGTCATATTTTTAGTGGTATTGATAATCACACGAATTGTTTTGCATTAATCTACACAGGCTTACGTGTTATACCGCTTTTTAAAGATTTATCGCTCTCCTTTTCAATTTTAATATATGAATGGCCGAATATGTGCTGTCTTTTACGCTGACATTTTACCGCGTAACAGACAGCACGCTGTCGGAATTTACATAAAATTGATTGAGAATTAGAGAAATAAATCATTAGAAAGCGTTATAATACGTAACCCTTTGATGATTAATGCGAAAAAAGTCGAGTGATTATCATTTCTACTAAAAATATGACCGAAAAATCTGTTGTCTGTTACGACGACAAAACTACTCCAGTTATCGTGAAACCACCCACTCAATTTTAAAAACTCTCTGGACAGGAAAACTCCCCAACTTACGTTAAAGATAAAAACAGAGAACTGTAAGAGCGCTCACGCATTTGCCGATTCTTCCAGAGAGATTTTTTTGCGCTCATTACTCGAGGCTTCCGAACTGACAATGAACGGCTCGCAAGTTATCGGAGTCGCGGAGCATTCTTCGAATCCAACCTGGCGGCAACTCGCATTCGGACGGACCAAAGTCAAAAGGATCTATATCCATCCGAACATGAACCGAGAGATCCATAAGAATACACGCACGGCATGGCTCATGTCACGTCGGATATAGTCCCTTTCGATTTAAATACGTCTATTTGAGGGATTGCTTTGAAGGGACGTGCGAGGCGGGCGATACTGCTTTGCGGTGACTGAAAACCGCTCAACATCAAAAAAGGAACGACGCGCGTCCGTTGTTTTTGCTCAGCGCGGTGGAACACGTGACTACATGAGGAGAAGTTCCTGGACGGGACAGGAAGACGGGATACGGGATCATAGGTGAACGTACATTTTGCGGCGACGGTTCATGTCGAATGTATTGATGCTTGCGATGTTGGTGGATACAGGCGGGAAACTCCTGGGAGAATGGGTCAGTTTTGCTGGTGTTATGATGCTTGATTCTTGTAGATTGGCTAAAAATAATGAGTTCCGTCCCAAAAGCAACTAGCTACTTTCAATATTAACCGAGATGACGCGCTTTGCAAAATTCGGTTTATGATGTCATCTACCGCGGTAGTGACACTCTTGGTTGCTTCCATCCACGTTTCACTTAAAGTACCCAGGGTAAATTATGAAAGGGTGAATGATTATGAAAAGGTGAAAAAACCAAGGGTGTTAGGTACTACCGCGGCGGATGACGTTATAGACTGAGAGTTTCTAAACGCCATATCTTAATAACTTTTGAATGGAGGAAGTTGCTGTTAAGACGTATCTTATTAATCTTAGCTGATCTAAAAGAATAAAGCATCAAAATTCGATTCTGTGATCAGCGCAACTGGCCCATTGCAAAGGTGATGGAATAGTTTACAGCGAAAATTTTGACACATCAGGAAAATTTTTGATGGATGACGTTACGAAGAACTGCACTGAGAAAGTAAGTTCAATACATATTGAACACCAAACTTTTTGGCTCAAGTAACCGAAGTCTTCGTTCAACTAACCTATAAATTTAGTTCTTATGCTCAACAACTCCTGTCGCTTGTGGGCTGATGATTAAACTTGATAAAGTCAAAGAAGACAACGGGAAAATGGAGAGATCCAATTGGTGGACGCGGGTGGTTTCAAAGGACAGAATGAGAGAGCGATACATAAACGTACGGTAATCGAAGCCCTGAGGCCTCGACTACAACAGAAAGCTAAGTTGAGTTAGGTTTGGTTGGGTTAAGCAACTAAACTAACTCCGTGGTAGTGCGTGGGGTATCGCGCAGTGTTGAAGGCGCGCTAGACTTAAGTCTCAGTGACTGCTCCTTCACCACGTGCGTCCAAAACCAGTAACTGCTTACAATGAGTGTTGTTGCTGCTCATTAAAAGATGTCGATTTACAGAACGTGCAGAGTTATAAATTTTCTTATTGATGGATAGTTTAAGTTACTTTTTTTCGGTTAGATAAACCGAAAGGACTCGGTTGATCAAACCGATTTCATTCCCTGGCGAATCCCGGTTTTTCGCGGTCCTAGACCATGCACTATTTTCTAAGAGTTAATTTTAGACTGATTTTACTGATTTCCTCTTTTATTCGATCGAGGGTCACTACACACGCCAAAACTCCATTCAGCAAACAAGGGGATCAACTGTGACGAGGCGTGAATGATAGACTATCGATATTTTCCCATTTACAGCTATGGTAAAGAATCGATTATTAAGATGTTCATCGCGAACACCCGGTTTACCGATCCTTTTCCATAGGTTTAAATGGCAAATCAATCGATATATCGCAGAGCACGCCACGCCGTTGCACGGGATCAACCGTAGACTTGAAAAGCGTGCAACGCGCGAGAGAAAAAGTGCCCCGAAGACCCCAGAATTGCCGGTGTAACATTTTCATATCTGTCGCTGAGCGCCCCCGCCCCTGGGGTCGCAACGAGAGGGTTGAGTAATGACCAGCCTCGGTGGCATTGCCATTTTACAGGCAAAGAAATCCTTAACTCTCCCGTGCGACGGAAAAACGCCGTAAGTGCATTCAAAAGTTGCCGAGTTTCCTCTCAAAAAATACTTACCTTTGAAGAAAGCAATGAAAGTGTATCCTTGGAGTTTTCCCATGTCTTAGATCAAATTACGAACAAAATTCTCTTAAATTCGAGAGAAAAATATTTACAAATTTTACCGAAAATCCTTGATTTGCCAAAGAAAATTTGGCAACGTCGGGAGGCTCATTCGCCGTTTTTCCTTAGCGTGGCAGAATTACGATATGACTCATAAAGCTTCGGTTTCGCCCCGATCTGACAACTAAATGACCCGCGTTTATGATGGATGGTGGCCGCAGAGCGGGGACAGTCGCGACCTTATTAATTGTACCCCCTCCCCCTCCCTCCACCCCCTCCGTCCTCTCTTGCTCACTCCTCAGTTCCTCGGTTATTGAGTTCGGACTTATAGAGATTATTCATATCAATTTTCCACGTGAGGGACCGCGATAGATCGGATCAAAGAGGTCGTTCAAGCAATTAGCGATGACGATCAAGAAAATCATTAGAGTGTCTCATTAAAAATTGAAAGGCCATTAAAAAGCCTCACATGAAATCGAGATTTGAGAAGTGTCGTGGCGTCATCAGACTTCAGGGCGAAAAATCCGTGTTTTTCGAGCTTCCCCTTTGAAATTCCCCAACTTTTGAATCGACTCCACCGCTATTCATGAACAAATAAACATTTTAATACGGAATTTTAAGATCGGCTTTGACTCAATTTTCGTTTGAGAGGAAAATGCATGTGATATTCAGGTTCGCCGTGTGAACTAGAGGGTAAATATTCCTGCTTTTTCAAGCTTCCTCAGGGAAAAAAAGAGAAAACTCCTTGACTTTATGATCGATTCCACCGCTGTTTATAAAAATATGAGGCATTTTTACTAGGCATTTTCCGACTGGCCTTCGCTCATTTTCTCTCTTGGAAAAAGAGGCAGACAAAAATAAGAATTTAAATATTCAACAGTCGTGAAATTCGAGACAAATTGTTTCTTACTTTTTTTCTTTACGTAGGTTTTAAAATTATCCGAAGTTCCCTGGGATTTTGGATACGCACTGTCGCCTTTACTTTAAGCTGTTATTCATTTCTTGATTGATTGAAAAACCCCGAGTTTTATACGTAGAACATGTAAACCATTATTTAAGGATAGTTAGGTTCAGTCTTTGCTACTAATCTGCCGTGCTGAGGAAAAAAGCCGTAAGAGCCTTCGTCAGTTGCCAAATTTCCTTTGATGAAATTCAAATTTTCAGGATAACTTATGTTTGTTTTCCGTTCAATTTTTCAGAGAATTTTCTTCGAAATTAGACGTATATCATCCGAAAATTTCAAGAGAAAATATTCATACCTCTCCTCAAAAAGAGACATTTTGTTTAAGGAAATTCGGCAACTCTCGAATGTTCATACGACGGTTTACCTTGGCACGGTAGTATCATTCAGGCCTCTTATCGCCAACTTGCGCGGAAATCGTGATGCAGAAAACTTGTTTATAACTTGCAACATATTTCTTAATTTTCAATTAGAGGCAGACTAGGGGAAGACTCGCAGCAGAAGAAGGGAAGGGGTTGAAGCCAGTCAGATTGCAATTACTAGGATAGCGGCTAAAGGAAGGGGGTCGCGGAATTTAGCGTCACAGCGAAATTGGGAAGATAAATAAGGGGGATAATTAGCTATGAAGTAAAGAGACACTGTATAAGACGATCACGGCGTATCATACACGCTTCATACCTTCACTTCATCTTTGAGATCGGAACTTCCTCCGCGGATTGAAGTTGATAGACAAAGCGATAGACAAAGAGGACACACGGAAAATGAAGCGATCCTATTAGTAGAAACGGACGGTTGCAATGGACAAAGGAGGTAAGTAAGTAATAGACTAACTGACGGCAATCAAAGAGAAACCTTATAGTAAGATCATCATTCAACCCTCCCTCCCACAGTCTATAACAACCAGTCGTTTCAACCAGTAGGATCACTCAATGTCCTTGTGTCTTCTTTGTCTATCGTTTTATTTCAGTTCAGATCTTCCAATGTGGTGACTGACGAATCGTTAAAACGAAAATGTTCGTGTGTGATTTTAGTACCGCCTCGCAAAGTGGTCCCAAAAAAGGTCCCATCCATCGAAAACCAACGGGTCTGAATGGTTTTATCTGTTGGCAACGGTGAGTATCAGCGTTAATATAATTGACGAGACAGAGCCGGGGCAGAAATGCTCAAGGAGGTTCGGAAATTCAAATAAAATTCGCATTTTGGCGCGTAGAAAGACTGCCTTGCAAAGGAATAACGCCCTATAAACCTCCACACGTTGCCAAATTTTCCTAGATGTTATCAGGATTTTCAGGAAAATTTATGAGTAATTCCCTTCCAATTTTTCAGAGAATTTCATTCGTAATTCGACCTAGAGGATCTGCAAATTTCAAGATGAAATATTTATACATGTTCTCGAAACTTGATATTTTGTCGGGAGAAATATTGCAACGTCGGTAGGTTCATGCGAGGTTTTTCCTGAGCGCGACGGAATAGACCTGCGAGCGACGAGCGCATCGTCGTCGGCCCGGTCGCTTGTTATAATCATAATTTATGTGCTGATAATTATTCCGACAAACTCCGCCGGAATAGGTAGGCAACCCGCGTCCCGCGTCAAGCCAAGATAACTCATCCCTCCGCCGGTCTCAACTCGGGCGCAAACTTCTCGCCGACTCTAATTCTCTACTATCAACAAAAGTCTACTGTTGATACGATAACGCCCAAAGAAGAACGCCGTATGCGCTTCCGAACGTTGCCAAATTTTATTCGATAAAATATGAATTTCCGGGAAAATCTTCGAATGTTTATCTGCAAGTTTTTTTAAAAAGTTCAATTCACGATCGGAGGTAACTTATATGAGCATTTCAAGAGAAGATATTCATAAACCGTCGTTCCCACACGAAGGAACATACCTCCATTCCAAGGTTGCAAAATTGACTCAAACAATTCAATTTTTTACAAGGATATACCTTTCCTATGTATGCCCGCCATTTTCCTGATTTTTGCAAGAGATCAGATGAAAAAACAAAGCAATTTTCAGTTAGATATATCCAAGATTCCACATTTAAAATTGCGATTTGCGAGGGAAAATTTGGCAATATTGAAAAGTAGTTACGTTCTAGAGTTACCCTTTGAATCAATAGGATCACTCCGTTTTCCGGTCGTCCTCTCTATCTATCGCTATGCTTATCAATACCAATAATCAGCCGGCTGCAGGGTACGTCCTCGAGATATTTTTCCGCTCGTTTTTCGCCGGTATCCATTGGCCCGACATCGAGGACGGCCATTAGAACACGGGTCGGTCGCGGAAAGGCAGGAAGCCATGGGAATACTGTATGCAAAAGTTTTAGTTTCCTCCGAGGATCGGATTCTAAATCCTCGGTGATGGACTCACGGTTGAGATCACGTAATGGCGAGCATTAACGGGGGGCGATTCACCCGGCTCGGNGGGGGGGGGGGGGAGGGCGATCCCGTTTCTTGGCCGGTATCGAGGATCCTGGATTTTGCGGGTGGGTGAAAGGTTATCTGGGCGGTTGGCGACTGGCGCCAGGAGAGCGCCCGAGCCGTCCAAAAAGTCTTCCGAGCGTCAAACGCGACCGCCAACGGCTCCGCTCCGCTGTCAGACCGAGCGCCAGTACTCAAAATTGGACTGAGTTAAGCAGAAAGGAACCAACCCACATTTTGGAAAAAATTGAGTTATGAGTGGTTTTGAACTCAACCACTGCTCTACTATCTATCGCCAAAAATTCAAAGTTTTGAACTTGAAGTTTATCTTTTACATTGAGTCTTATGCAGGAGCCAAACTTTAAACCTCTTTTTCTCGGTTCGATCCCGACGTGGCTTGGTTCCTTTCTGTTTAACTCCGTCCAATTTACCCACAGCCTCCGTCCTCAAAGGATACGTCACCGGCAAATGGCAATCACCGCTAAATTGCAATCTATTCGGATAGGATTAAAAGATGTAGAAATGAGGGGCTTGGAGAACAAGGCGCATAAGAGCAGTTCTTGAAAAAATTGAGATAATAATGATATAAAAGGAAACCAGGGTGTCTAGTAAAACAGGCTGGCCAAAAATCAGTACTTTTACAGTACTTTTTCAGTACATTCCCAGGAAATTCAGTACCTCTTCAGCTGGGGAATGCAGAACTTTTCCAGTACCTCTAATGGACGAAATTCGAAAAATTTCAAAAATTCGAATTTTTCGTTCAAATTGCGACAAGAATGACGAAAAAATGGGGGAAAATCCGGATCTTTTAGCGGAATTCCCGCACTTCTTCAGTGCTTCCGGACCGCACTTAAGGAATCAGTACTATTTCCGGACTTTCCGGAAATTTCGGACTTTTAGACATCTTGTAAAACTAGTCTTCATGCATATTCTGCAAAAAATTCCCTCTCAAATTCCAATTTTTAAGCAGCACGAAGTCAGAACTTTCTTCCCACAATAAGAATCCATGTAATTTCGAAACTTCCAACGCGTAGTTCTCGAAATAGCAAAAAATACACTTATGCGCTTTGCCCTCAAAGCCCTTCAAATATAGTAATAAGGAGACGAGATAGAAAGCACTAATTGTTATGCTTGGCATTCAAACATACGTTTTTTTCCTTCTCTAGTGTATAGTATCAGCTACAGAGTGTCTATTAAAATTTTATTTCGGATTTTCCAGATATTTTACTGGTATTTAAAATGCTATTTCCTGTTAGTTCGCACAAATAAATCGACACTTGTTTAAATTTACAAACCAACAGATTTAATGAATTAAATAAAAATGGTCGCACTTTCTGCTCGATTTACTCAACATTTCCTAATCTATGACCGATTACCGTGATATTTGGTTGATTTTTACTAATGACGTCGAATCTCCTGACATTGCTCGGTTTCTCGGTTTTTAATGAAGGCAGACACCCTGAGCTGAGTTATTCGCGAGTGAGTTAGGTAAAATCAATGACCTTAGTTGAGTCTGGTTCGGATAGGCAATTAAACTAACTGCCCGGCAAAGCGTAGAGTATAACTCGGATTTGAAGGCGCTCAAATCCGAATTCGCGCCTTATAAGTTCTTTACCAAGTTGTCGATGCGAATTGTTGCAATTTGACGAGTTGACACGCATGCCGCTTGCAAATTGTCGGCGATCGCTGATTGGTTGGGATAAGTAGAAATTATGTAGGCATTATTTATTGCGAAGGAGGAGAGATAAAATTTCCCCGAGGGAAGACAAACCTCAAAAAAGTCTAAAGGAATACCATGAGCAAGCTTGTCCCGAAAAAGATGAAGATTCAATTGCAACAAGGGAAATTTCCCAATTAGCGCCGAAAGTGGCAACAATGATTTCGACAGAACTCCTCAAAAGTGGCAATACGTTGTTGACTTTTGCTGAGCACGGTTGCGGATCTGACATTCCGCCTCATTTAAGTGCGAAGAGAGATAAACGATTGAATAGGGGAGGGGGGTGGTTCTACTCGATTTGAGGGTGGTTGTCGTCAACCGGGTGTTCACGGGAGCAGCAAACCCTCTATTTAACGACCCGGCACTCACGCCCTCGCTTCGATTTCTGCGAATGGAAAATAATCGTCATCAAAAATCAACCCTCACCCATACTTCCGAAAAAGTTCCACAGTGGTGGTTAAAGGCAGTAAGACACATTATATTGAGCAGAGGAAAAATGGTTTGTGGAACCATTGTTACGGGTCACTTTGAACAAGAGAACGGTTGACTCGACTAGATTTTCACACGGGTCGACCGAATTTTTACGCGACCGGGATTCGACTTGAGTCTACCGTAATTTGGTTTGAATAATGTTACTGTCTGGTTCAGAAATTGAAGTAGAATTTCTAGTTCCACGAGCATGTGCAACTGAACGTATTTCTGTCAAGCGTAACTACGTGCATTATGACAGGAGCCCTGTTATGCACATATTCTTATGGGCCTCAGGGCTCATGTCTTAATGCACATAGTCCCGTTTGGCAGAAATACGTCCAACTGTAAATTGCTCTGGATATTTGGATGGGGCGGCCCTGCGGGCTGATTATTGAAATTAATAGACAGAGCGATAGACAAAGAAGAAATAGTATGTAGCGATCTTATTGGTTGAGATGGGTGGTTCTTATAGACTAAGGGAGAAAATGATAGTCTAATTACAGGGTCTCTCGTCGGTTGCCGTTAGTTAGTCTATTACCTACCTCTTTTGTCCATTTTAATCACCCGCTTCCACCGATAGGATCCTTCCATATCCTTTTTATCTTCTTTGCCTATAACTTTGTCTATTAATTTCAATAATCGGCCCGCGGGCGAGCTAAAAAATAAAAACGGTAAAAGATGGGAATCTTTAAAATTTACGCAGATTCTCCTACATGCAAGAAAACAAATAATTTAATTTTTAGCTTTCAGGCACCGCTGCGCAGCCATCGAGTAATGTAGCCCCCAAGATCGTAATGACGTCATACCGTCCGCAAATTCCGCTGTCATGTCGATCGTACGTCGAAAGGGTTGGAAGCTCGCGAAAAACCTCCAACGATATCGTCAAAGCTCCATCAATAGATGTCGGTCACCCAAAGGCTCGATAAACGGACTTGACAATGCGGGATAAGTGTCCACAAAGTATCTGAGCCCACACTTTGGCCTGCGAGAGGGGAGAAAAACGGGAAGAAAAAGATTCTTTGAGCCCTGCAAAGGGAGAGGGGGAGGACGTAGATACTCAAGAAAACATCCACCGGTTGCCCCATCATCCCTCGAGATGAAGGGGGAGGGAGGCTGAGGTCAGAGCACTGAAGCGAAGGGATCTTCACGAGTTGCCAGATTTTGGAGTGCACGGACTAAGTTAAATGTAAGCGGACTGTACTGCCCTGCTAAGGAAAGGCGCCGTATGAACCTTCAGGCGTTACCAAATTTCCTTTGATAAAACGCGAAATTTCTGATAAACTTATGAATATTATCCTTCCAATTTTTCAGACGATTTCGTTTCCAATTGCAACTAAAGCCCCTGAAAATTGCAAGGAAAAATAAGTACAACTTTCCTCAAAAATAAACATTTAATTGAAGGAAATTCGGCAACTCTCGAATGTTCATACGGCGTTCTTCCTTAGCACGGCAGTGTAGGTGAATTTTGGATCATTGAAGGTAGACATGGTGAAGAAACATCAGCCTAATGGCATTTTCAGATGCTTTATTTGGACGCCTCAGCAAAAGAAGTCTAATAGCATCGAAAGTTTAAAAAAAAAAACACATGTACGATTAAGTCTCGGACTGGAAACTTATGCTAGATAAAGATGCGTAGAGAATTCGTCGCTGGCTGACAAAAGGGCGTAACTACGCTCGGAGATGAGCCCGGGAAAGAATTGAGTTGTATGGACGAGAGAGTTTATCACGAAGTGTCGTTACGTCTTTATGCGCGGAGGACGATGAATTTGGAGAGGAAGATGATGACTACGCATGGCGAAGAGTGGAGAGCTTTCAAAAACCACTCAATACTTTATTGGCAACAAGAGATGGTAAGGATTTACAACTTTATCGCAGATACGTCGTTCGCGTAACGCAGTTCTCAAGAATGGACCACTAGACAAAGTACGAATTTCAGCATTCTGATACATGTTTCCTACCCAAAATGTCACGTATACCACGAAACGCACAACGAAAATTACCGAAATTAACGCCTTAAGAAGATATTTAATGATTCTTGATGCGTGAATTGAAACCACCCGCTCATGAAAACTCAATGCTCTACGTGATTCACATCGAGCGCTAAACGTTATCATAAACGTCTCAGCGATATAAAAATCTGGCAACCTCAGTCTTGACGCTTCGGCTCAGCTATAGCAAATTGTTTATAGTTTGAACAACTTATGGTGGGAAATGAACATTGCTCGATTCAGAAGCTTGCTGAAACCATTGTAGTGCGCGATTTGACTCACGTAGAGCTTTGAGTTTCTTGTGAGCGGGCAGTTCAAATTCCTCGTAACTGATGTGAAATAAAAACGTTAATATCTTCGCTAAGAGTTTGTTTCAGTAACTTTTGTTGCGCGAATCGTGTTCTACATGAAATTTTGGTTCAGAAACATGTATTAGAATGCTAAAATTCGTACCCTGTCTATTGGTCCATTGAAGACAGCGCCCCGACATTCATCAGTTCATCAAATCGCCTGACCTATCACACTGGAAAAAAAAACATATTGGATCTAGAGTCCAGACTCTTAAAAATATCGACAAGAAAAAATACTCTTGATTGAATCAGATTTAAGCTTAAATCAAGAACCAAGCCTCTTAATTTGAGCGGATTTCCTTTTGATTTAAGCTTAAATCTGATTCAATCAAGAGTCATTTTTCTTGTCAATGTTTTCAAGAGTCTGGACTCTAGATCCAATGTGTTTTTTTTTTCCAGTGCAGAAAATGAACTATCTAGTTCTAACGGTTCCTCGTACACCAATTCCCAAATTTATTTCGTGGATCGTCCATTTTTTTTTATTGATTTGATAGTGTCTCCAGATAAAACGGGAATGAAAGAGCCCGCTTTTATTCTAGGTTACCATTCCATTATAGGGGACCATTTCTACACGAAGAAATTGTTTTCGCATATTTGTCTAAATTCAGGCGAGATACGCCTTTTGTCGTGGAGAGGGTGGTTCCAGGAGCAGTAATGGAGTGCTATAAATCCACCGCGTCAAAAAAAGCCGCATGCTTGTGTGTGTGTTGGTGAGGGTGTGTGAGTGATGTGTGTCTTTGAGCTGCGCGTTTTACACTCTTAATCATGGAATGCCTGAAATAGCAAGGGATTTGCGATTCATATGAAAAATTTCGCAAGAAGTGCTATATTGTCACGGTACTGGTTTTGTCTGAAATCTATCCCAAAGCTAACAAAAAGCTCTCGAAGTTGAAACCGTAATCATTATGCAATTTAGGATAATGAGAGGATCCACATGTGTACAGTTATGTAGAGACGTAGGGCTGTATGCATGCGTGCAAGGTTGCCAATATATGCGAGGGTAATCATGTATAGTGCAGACATCTCCCAAAATTTCGCCTAATTTCTTCCGATAAAATACGAAATTTATGGAAAAAGTATGAAGCCCCTTACGTAGACTTTTTAGAGAGACGTAATTGGGCCTATATTATAACAAAATACTCCAATATCTGACACCTCATTGGCAACATAGAACGGAGCATTGCGAGTTCCTACTAACCTAACAGGGATACTTCACGCATTGCGTAATGCGTGAAGTATCCCTGTTAGGTTTGTAGGCGCGTTCCCGCCTCGCGCCATCGAGCCTTCAATTTTAAAACTGCAACACGGACATCCATCAAGGACGAATAGTTGTATCTCTGCGCCGTCATCAACGCGCGTACTTTCCTTTCCATATTCCATATTTAAATCCAACTTAAATTCCATATTGTGTTGGTTCCGTTAGTCTTATTTGTAGTGGGGTTTTAAGGGCAACGTAAGCAACACAGACCGAAGATAGGAAGGACGTGAACGGGCTTCGTTTTTTAACATTTATCCTAGTAGAATTACGTTATAATTCGGCAATTTTGTACCCTACACTATAATTTTACATAACTTTTTCCCCATTTCATGTTTTAAGATGTGAGAATTCAAATTCCGTTAAAACCCGTTCATTTTATATTCATCGTGATTTTCCATTGTTACCACCCATACAACATAGAGATCTGACGAAGACTTGGGCAAGACAATCGTTTTCACTGGGTTCGATCCGAGTATACACTGGGAAAAAAAACACATTGGATCTAGAGTCCAGACTCTTGAAAAGATTGACAAGAAAAATGACTCTTGATTCAATCAGATTTAAGTTTAAATCAAAAGGAAATTCGCTCAAATTAAGAGGCTTGGTTCTTGATTTCAGCTTAAATCTGATTGAATCAAGAGTATTTTTTCTTGTCGATGTTTTTAGAGAAGAAGAGTCTGGACTCTAGATCCAATGTATTTCTTTTTCCAGTGCATCTATATCTACGCTGC
Source organism: Bemisia tabaci (assembly GCF_001854935.1). NCBI lineage: Eukaryota > Metazoa > Arthropoda > Insecta > Hemiptera > Aleyrodidae > Bemisia > Bemisia tabaci. Next base: position 399,419 of record NW_017547331.1, on the reverse strand, counting down.
TGTTTCAGAGCAAAACGTCGTAGGAACATTCGAGAGTAGCCACATTTCATCCGATTAAAAATTTACTTTTAAGGAGAGTTATGAACATTTTCTCTTTGAATTTTCCGATAATTCCGATCGATTGCGAAAAAAATTATCCGAAAATTAAAGGAAAAATATTCAAAGATTTCCCTGAAATTTCTCATTTCATCGAAGGGGATTTGGCCTCGTCTGAAGGCTCATACGGCGTTTTTCCTAAGCACAGCAGTACGTGCGAATAGCAAAGCACTTTCTTACAGATAACGCCCCCCGTCGAACCCTTAAACGAATTCTACGATCTGGGATCGCGAAAATTCGAAGGGGCCCCGCATTTCCCTCACCTGGCAACTTATCTACGTCGGGCAGTACCGAGGCGTGAATGATCGATTATCGATACTTCCCCATTTGAAACAATGGTAAAGAATCGATTATTAAGGAGAACATCTTGTTTATCGATCCTTTTCCATGGGTTTAAATGGCATATCAATCGATAGATCGCAAAGCATGCCACGCCACGCCACTGTTATCTACAACGGGGTGTCTACGGCAAGGACGCAGGGACTGGGCAGGGCGCCTGATTTATGATGACACTGTCCGGATTCTCGCTTTATTATGCCGATATCGGGGACGGCCCAAAGCCTCGTCGTTGCCACCGTGTCCCCACGATTTCGTTTTGAAAGGGACGTAAGTGCGACGGTCTCCTTGCAGCATCTACGTCGTTTTGTGTAAATGGAAAAAAACAAGGTAATTTCCGAATTTTCGTGTTAGATTCGACAACGCTGATCCTGTCGCCGCGATGCGCAAAACAGCCAAGTTTTTGGCCGACTTTTTTCGATTCGCGACTGTGGCAAGTCCGAGAGCCGTTGGAATGATCGCCACAAAAGGCCCGGAACAAAGGCTCGCAAAAAGACGCTCAAGAGGACGCGGGGAGTCAAGCGAAAGATACAGAGATATCGTCGCTCCTGTGACTTGAGGGCGTATCTCTATTTTCACACGAGCTCCGAAGTGTATAGAGATATACGGAGCACAGGGCTCAACTGAAAATTGAGATAGTTACATCTGAGGAAGACGATCCCTCCCTCGCGAATTCCTGCCCCTCTGCATAAGCAATATTGTGTACCAACGTGGTGGGTAAAAACACTGTATGAGCATTTAGGCTCGATACAATGTGAAATTTCTGAGGAATTCGCAATGTTTTCTCTTGGAATTTGCAGAAAAATGGTGGCTACAGTTGAGAAATGCGTTGAGACCTTCTAAATCTTTGCTCATGTCTTATTTTTTTGGAAAAAAACCGACTGAAAGTTTATATTTAAATTTTCTCTGAATTTTCCTCACTCATCCTGCATAATCGCACCAAATTTCAAGGAACATTTTGATGATTTGTGTCAAAACGACCTAAATGCATAGGATTTGCGCGAAACACAGTTCCTTTCAGCATGAAAACGCCCTGCGGTGGTTACGGGTTTTTAATTCCCCTGAAAGTAAGCTCTTCCGCGCATTGTAATTCCCACGAAGTAACAAGTCCATCTACGTGAGAACTTCGTTGAAGTTGAAACATCCCCCTCCCCCCTCGCCCAATCTCTGTAGATCAATGGCATACGGCAAATAACGCATAAGTGAACGCTCTTGTTTTCAAAACATCACTCTTGCGACAGGTGCTAAACAAACCAAGGTGTCGAAGAGTGCATTTAAAATTGTAATTTCAACTAAGTTCTAGAAGGAATCATATAATCCCTTCGTTTTTTTATCACTTTTCTTTATAATGCGGCGCGCGGCGTCGCCGTTTAACTCAAATTCTATGAATCGCTTTCACGGTTCATTGATGAGTTCTCTTCCTTTTCCGCCCCCACCACCCCTTATTTTAAATTAATGTTTTTCGTTGGAACACTGATACGGATTTTCCCACTATTTCCTTTTTACGAAAGTTTACCATCCCTCATTGTTTCACACACGTAGTGGACTTCGACCTCGAGAGAAACAAAAGAGCGGTCCCTTACGCACACCTGCCTAATGTTGTTGACAAATCGTTGTTCCTCCGACGTAAGGGCGTATCTCAATTTACACGTGAGCCCCATCTTACATATAAAACCATACTCCCTGGGGCTCATATGGAAATAGAGATACGCCATTACGTTACGTCAGAGGATGAGTGCCTTGTTTTGTTCCTCAACTTCGGGTTTTTTGCCGCTGACAAACAATAGATGGAGTTCCACGTGGATATCCCACTGGAAGGGGGTCAGGAAGAGGAGGGTTGGTCGTGGGGGCTGGCAGGTCATTAAGAGGAAAGGTTATAAAAGAAAACCCCCGTGCTAAAGTTTAGTCAGTGCCGGTTTAGTGGTCAATTTGGTTCAGTGGGATAAAGAGTCAGTGGGTCAGAGGGTCAAAGGGTTGTTTGTGTAGTGCATCGGTGGTACAGTTATTAGTGGTGCAGTGCAACAGTGGAGCAGTTCAATAATGGTGATAATGTATGAAGAATAAATATGTTTCTGGTGAAGAAAAAAAAAATTATTAATGCGTTGCTACAGTGGTACAGTTGTACAATATTATAGTCAGTGCTACAGTCAAGAATGATTTATAAAAAAAAAAGAAAAAAAAAGTCAAGTTAGAATTTGGAGTCTCATCATGTATATGAAAGTGATAGTATTTAATCATCGTACCTTATATATATATTCATATACTATCTAATACTTTAAATTTTAAATCCAGCTTTCACAGTAGTTCAAATTAATTTTTCTCTTGAGCCGCCTACTAATTTTTTTCTAAGCATTTCTTTTTCTTGTTTTATGGGCAAGAAACAAGGAGAGTAAGAAAGTTATATCATTTTTTGTCTCAGTTCTTCACAAATTTTTTTTACATATGAGAAAAAAGGAGACAGTTTTTTTTTGTTTTTTTTTTATTATTTTTATTTTTTTGGTTTTTTGGAAAGGCAAGAATCAATCGGTTTTTATCCTTATTTTACAGTCAAAAATTTTCTTGGATTCTTCATGTTTTAAATACTGTATGTGTGCAGTGTTGTTCATGTTTTTAATACTTTATATACTTCAAACACAGGGGGAAAAGGTCCCAGCATCCTGCTTGTGACTTCCGTGCATTTCATTTTGCTGTTTTCTTTCCTTTTGATTTTTTTCTCCTGTATATCTCTTGCTGATCCTTTGCAGTTTATTTTTTTTTAGGTTGTTGAGACTAGCACAGTCAAAATTGTTTTAGTTGGTTTCATTTTGCTGTTCTGATCTTATATTTATTTATTTATTCTCCTGTACACCTCATGTTGATTCTTTGCTTTTTTTCAGGTTGATGAGAAACTACCACGGGGAAAATTGTTTTTGTTTGTTTCATTTTGCTGTTCTTTTCTTCTCCTTTTTTTCTCCTGAACGTCTCATGTTAATTCTTTGTATTTTTTTCTTAGAGCATCTGTGTGACATTATTTGATTTCATTTTGCCTTTTTCTTACACCTCGCACTAACTCTCAGTTTTTTATTTATTTTTTCAGGTTGGCAAGAATTAAACTTGTGGGGTGAAAACAAGTTCAGCATCCAGTGGCCAGTTCAGAGCGTGGTCTTTGAACGCTTCCTCCCCTCCTCCTCCCACAGATTGTCTCATATTAACTTTCTCCTGAGACTCTATATTTAAGATTAATAATTAGAAATGGCAAATCATTTTCTGTTTAAGAATTTTAAAGATTCAGAAAATTGACAAAAAGCATCCAAAATAACTTTCCTGCGTTGACGATTACAGAAAAATGAATTTTTCTAAATAATTAATAGTTTTTTTATGAGAGTCCTTTGAAATATCAGCTCAGACTCAGAGAGGCTGATTTAGAGTAAACTCAAGTAGTTTCTAACTACAATTTTTAAATTAGGTTAAGTTCCGACTAATCATTTTTTTTTTATTTCCTTGTTTGTTTCAGGTTGGCAATAAACGAAGAAAATGCCTTGTGGAATGTGTCACTGAAGATGGAAGTAGTGCCCTCCAAAATTTTTATTTGTTATGTAATATCTTTAAGTTATATATTGTCCGTCAATTGGAGAAGTATTTTTGATTTGCAGTTCCGCAAGTAATTCTTTGTGTGAAGTAGGTAATTTTGCATTCTGCTAATAGTAATTAAGCTGCATTACGTCGAAAGTAAGTGACTTTTTTGGTTCAGTGCAGAAACAACATGGATGATATGAATTTTCCTATGCAAATGGTAGTTTTGCAGATGAGCCAAGAAAATCAGTTCCTTTTTGCGCATTAAAGAATAATCAAAACACGCACAGTAATTGCACACATCAGCAAAATCCAAAATCATATCCGAAATCGAGGAAATAATTAATATTAAAAAGTTCCAGAATGGAAGAAGTCCAGTGGAAGTTAGAGAACTTCCAGTAAAATTTTGCAGGCGGGGAATGTTACAGACAAAACTTAATCGAAACTATGATAGGGGACTTAGTAGAAGTTTAGTTTGAAACCTGTGTTGTCTCATATTAACTGGCAAATCATACTAATGATTCTTGGTTATTTTGTTTGTTTCAGGGCGGGAACGAAGAATCGGGCCAGGGGGGAGGGTTCGCTGAAGGGGGAGGTCCCCTGGGAAAGGGGGGTTCGTTGGGTTGGGAAATTTCGCGGAGTAAGGTTTCCCACAGGGTTCCCAGGGAGAGGGGGGTCCGTGGGGTTGGGCGCAGGTTCGCGGAGTAGGGTTTCCCAAGGGGGTTCCCGGGGAGAGGGGGGATGTCCGTGGGGTTTGTGTAGGATCGCGGAATAGGGTTTCCTAGGGGGGTTGGGGTCGCGGAGTAGGATCACGGGGGGAGGAGTAGGTTTTTTTTTTTTTTTTTTTTTTTTTTTTTTTTTTTTTTTTTTTTTTTTTT
>NW_017547331.1:358737-394372 GCF_001854935.1 Bemisia tabaci | reverse complement strand
AAAAAAAAAAAAAAAAAAAAAAAAAAAAAAAAAAAAAAAAAAGGGAGGAGGTGGGAAAGGAACCTGGAAGCCGGGGTTGGGGGCGGCTGCTGCTGGTGGACACCGTCGTACCAGGATCGTCGGACACCGTCGTACCAGGATCGTCGGACACCATCGTACCGGGATCGTCGCACATCGTCGTACCGGGATCGTCGGTTTTTTTTTTCTTTTCTTTTCTTTTTTTTTCTTTTTTTATTCTCTGTTGCAGGTGCTGCGGCTGCTGGATGTTCCCGCTACCAAAGGTAATATACCGTTTTATTTATTTTCCTTAAATAATTGCGGAGGGCACTACTTTCGTCTTCTGCGCATATGAAAAACGGCATGGTGAAATGACAGAGGAAGCTGTGTCGTCGTTGGTAAGTGTTTTATTTTGTTTTATCCCCCCCCCCCCGTGGATTAGGGCTCTTGGCGATACCACGTTAAAAAAAACGCGCCGAAAGCTCTACCTCCAGGAGCAGCACCAAATCCTCTGTCTGATTGGGCTCTCCTAAGGTGGTGTGGAAAGGAGCTTGTCAAAAGTAAGACTTTTCTCTTCCTTCTGCTGATAAGGTTACTCGCAATACACTGCAATGATTCGCTTAAGTCAAATTGAAGTTGCACACAAACTCATTACTACTGTATGGCAAACTAACTGGAGGTGTACTCCGATAAGAAGTGCAATAAGTTTGAGTGCAATATCAATATGGGTTAGCTGAATCATAATCATCCAACCCTTTCATTCACGGTGTACCAAAAAAAGTTGAGAGCTGAAATTTTTCTTACCTGAATTGGGCTTTCCATTGCTGTTTGGTCTTGCTGAAGGGGCTCCGTCCCTGGCTTCGACTTCTAACGCGTACGCGCCTTGCTTTTCACGATCGAACACGACTTTCGTATAAATCTCGCCCGATTGCATATTAATTTCGAAATAGTCTTTGCCTTCATTCCGCGGGGAATCGACAACATAGTAAAACGTCTGGAACAAACAGGAAAACCAATTGTCAAATAGTGGTCAAATGAAATGAAAATAGAACAATTATCAGACTAGAACTAACTTTTTTAAATTTCTAAGCTGAGAAAAAATGCTGAATGAGCATTCGAATGTTGCCAAAGTCCCTTTAAGAAAATACTTAATTTTGTAGAAAGTTGTAAATACTCTTCCTTGACATTTTCAGACACTGGATCAAATTACCAACAAAAATCGCTAAAAAGTCTGTGGAAAAATATTTACAAATTTTCTTGAAAATTCATGACTTGACTAGGTTCAATGGTTTATGCGGCATGCTTCCTGAGCACAGCAGTACAGGAATACAGAATCTTCCATATTTTTTAGGTTCAGCGGACAATTTTTAGGAACATTAGTTTTAATGATGAAGCAGGAAATTTTGAGTCCAGATACAAAAAAAATCATAGCTGCATCAACTACTTAGCTGCTACGTCCTGCCTTAAGGTGATTCGATGAACGCTATACTTTGTGTCAGACCGACATGCTATACTTCGCATCGATTAGTTCCATTTTCTCAGCTACTTATCATTTTTTTCGAGTTTTGAGATCGCATTTCTGTTGTCAGGAGACTAAAGAATTTACTTACCAATTTTGACAATCAAATTCAACTTAATAAAGTTTTAGAGGAAAAAAATCGCATTCGATACTGATATCGAAACTGCACTCAAATGCTATATTTTCTCTCTAAAAACACCATGCCTATATTACGTTGAATTGTTTGGCAAAATTGGTAAGAATTCTTTAGTCTTTTGACAACAGAAATGTCATCTCAAAATTCGAGAAAAATGACGAGTAGCTGAAAAAATGGAAGCAATTGATGTGATACATCACGTGTCGTTTTGTCACAACAAATGGCGTCCTTTGAAACACTGTAACTCCTTATTTCTTGGTATCAAGGTCCAATTTTTAGGTGCAATCAGCATATGATACAGTGTGGATATAGGAAACTTGCATCAAAGGAGCAGAGTCTTATAAAGAAAAGTGCATACTCGGGCACTATGAGCGATCACTAGACTAGATAAGAAATTAAGGTGATTCGATGGACACCATATTTTGTGTCAGAACGGCATGCGATATATCGCATCAATTGGTTCCATTTTTTCAGCTACTCGTCATTTTTCTCCAATTTTGAGATCGCAATTCTGTTGGCAGGAGACTAAAGCACTCACCAATTTTAACAATGATATTCAATGTCATAAAGGCGTGGTTTTTTTAGAGAGAAAATGTCGCATTCAAGTGCAGATTCGATATTAGTATCGAATGCGATGTTTCCTCTCTAAAAAAACCATGCCTTTATTACGTTGAATTTGTTTGTAAAAATTGGTAAGTGAGTGCTTTAGTCTCCTGAAAACAGAATTGCGATCTCAAAATTCGAGAAAAATTATTAGTAGCTGAAAAAATAGAGCCAATCGATGCGATATATCGCACGTTGTTCTGACACAAAATATGGCGTCCATCGCAGCAGTATATGGTATCAAAATTTCACTGTTAAATGTTAGGTTTATACTCATCACTGTGTGGTTAGTATAATGCTGTTCCGGTTGTTCGGGGTCGGACACCGCAGATACCGGGAACTATACCGTTCTCTATGGGCTCTGCGATGCTCGTCCCAGGGCATCCAAGTTAGGAAAAAGTCTGTATAATTGTATATATTTTCAGTCGATAACCGTTATTCATTTTTAAGTTACATCTAAATATCTTATTTCTGTACAGAAGTTGATATGTTTAAAAAAAAAAAAAAAAAAAAAAAAAATGTTTCCTCATCAAAATTTCACGCTGATTGAGTAAAACACATCAAAAACTTCCTATATTATCTCATGTGTAAGAAATGAACATGCTTGGTTTATATTAATAATAAATAGTACCTAAATTAAAACTTCTACTTGCAAAAAAAAAACAAGATTAATGTATACCAAATTGGGCATTCAAATCAATTAGGCAAATAACTAGAGCTATGTTTCACATTTCCTTCTTCTTTTGATGCAAGGTATCTTTGATCTTGTCAAAAGCAAAATTTGAACACAGTAAAATTCATTCATCTAAAATACCTCAATTCGTATGTATGTATAAGCCGCTTTTACGGCGCACTCGGGCGCTCTGCGACGCCTACTCTCCACAGGAATCTGTCATGGTAGAGATCCTCCGGAAGCTAGCATCTCTCCATCTCTTCACAGATGCCCTCTACCCACCGTTTGGCTGGACGCCCTCTCCGTCGCCTACCTGGGGGAACCCACTCCAACACCTTCTTCGACAACCTGGTATCAGCCTTTTTCTGCACATTGTTGCTGTTTGTACTGGTATTGTTCGCAACTTTCTATATGTTGACCATCCTCCAGGACTATGCTTTCAAATTCGTTCAAAGCTTAATTTGACATTCGCAGACTCTGTTTTTTTCTTTTTCTCGTGAACGGAAAGTGTGAATTAACTTAGAAGACAAAAACCTTTGTTTTCTAGCTCATGAATTGAATTTGGAATGTTTCGATGTGTCTATCATATTGTACATGAAACTTCAATGAGGAAACATATATTGTAGAGTTGTGGTCCATTACTCCAAGATGATAAAGATTTCTTAAGCCATGCACCATAATGAATATGGAGCATACAAATGTATCTAATCTAATTGAGAACAAGACTTACTTGATTATTAGGACTCGTCCCGTCTTTATCGATGGCATTCACTTGCGTCACTTTGGTTCCGATTGGTTCACCTTCAAGGACAGTTTCTTGTTCCCGTTCAGTGAATAGGGGTATTTCGTCGTTAACATCTTCTAGGACGATATACACCGTAGCTTCCGAAGCTAGCTGTTGCGCACCATTATTCTAGAAAGAAAGCAAAAAAAAGTCACAAATTTTTCAACCGCTCATTCAATATTGCTGACACAAGCCTGCAGAAAATAAATTCGCATGAAGAACTTAAATCAAAATCGGTGAGCTCTAGATGAGTGTAGTGGCAATTTTACATGTTGGCAACACTGTTGCTCCTCCATTTAAATCCATTAAAAATATCGACTTTTGACTGAGAATCGATTGAATTATAAACACATATAAACAAACAGTATTGCCAACTTTCAAGAATCACCACTGGATGAGTGAAAAGTGATCTTATGATTAAAAAAATGATTAAACTGCCTCCGAAATAAAATTAACCCTTGTAATCAGCACATTCTTTTCTTTTCCTTACTTCACTCTCACTGGTATTTACTAGGCTAGATTCGGTGAGGGCATGCTCCACAACGGAGATTAGTTTTTGTTCAACCAATGAAATTAGCATACCAATTGAAGCGCACTTACTCAGCAAGTCAGTAAAATTTCAATTCAGATCCTCCTCGACCAATAGAGGTAGAAATGTGAATATGTTGGAGTGAATTCTGATGAGTGATGGGGGACGCTGAGAGAAGGATACAGTTTCGCTGGACGCAAATGCTGTGTTCATGGTAATGAAGGGGTTAAAAGTTTAATGTAATGCCTTTGACTCAGTCTAATGACCTTCATAAATAAATGAACTCATAAATTTTTAAAATGTTTAAAAAAATTTATGAACGGCACATAAAAGGAAAACCAGCTTCTGTGAAAATAAAGTAGAAGGACAATTTTTACTATTTGCAAAAGTTAGAAAGTAATCCTGGGGATTTTTCTTAAAAATTGTGAGAGAAAGATCAATTTAAGTAGGTACGACAGTATCTAGAGAGCTGATTAATCATACATACCTCAACTCGGACCGTTAGATTGTATTCCTTGATAGTCTCATAGTCGAGGGGATGGTTCACTTTGATATCCGCCCATGTATAGCCATCCTCTCCTCGTTGTTGCAGATAAAACGTGTGGTACTTATTTGTTTGCGCCGTGGATCCAGGCATCAGCCGGTAGAAAACAACTGGATTCTCCTTGATACCGGAGCTATGGAAAAAACAAACTCGGTTTTAACATTGCACTCAAAAAGGAGTCGGATAAATGATAAGATGTAATAAAATAAAAAGGAGTTTTATTTTATTCAAAAGCTAAGATTTCATTAATTTAGTACTTATCTTATCCTTAAATTAAATAAGAAATTAAAAAAAAATATTTAAATTAAATTACACAATATAAAGGGGGGGGGGCAGATGATTTACCTTTCCAAAGGGTATGAAAGGGGGGGGGCAAAAGAAAAAGAAAACATAATTCATCTTCTTTTTGAGTGTTCTGGTGATTTTTGGTGGATATAAAAAAATCTTGCCTATGCGTCTATTCTGCTGGCTAACTAATTCCTTTTAATCTTTCGGTATTTTATAGGGCTAAATAATTTTAAAAAAGAACGTGTATGTATCTGATGAGTACTGAAGAAACTAAAATATTTAAGGAACAGATAAAAACAGTTACTGTTTCATGAGAAACAATAAGATAACTAGTTTCTTTGATCTATAAAATCTTAATCAACGATGGATATTGTTGGATCATTTAAAGTCAACTATGGATATTGTTGGATCAGTTAAAACATCAAAAATCAAATTTTAAAAAATTGATGCTAAAAAAGAGGTAAAATTAACATCGAGTGCCCAGACCAAAAATCAAAAAAGCATCCAGCTCTATGTGTTCCAAAATTGCCGATAAAAAGCTTTCACTCTTTGGGGTTAACTTCTTAAAGCAAAGAAGCCACGACTGTCAATGAAAAATCTCTGTGCACTGATTCATGGCATGGTCTTTATGAATCGTGATTTTTCAAGTTGACGATAAAATTTCTGTGTTCACAATTGGAATAATTTTGCACAACTTCTGTGCAGTTCATAATTTCTAAAATCAGAAAAGACTATGGAAAAATCATTCAATTCATGATAGACGGTGTTATTTTACATTAGAGTAGGTGCATCTTTGCACAAATTTTACGGCAATTTCGTGACAGGGGGAGGAAGTACAAAAAATCAAAAACACTGTGATGCAGGTCATGCAAAAAGTCTATTCGACGCCTTCCTGACGTTTGGACGTAACTACAGTTCCCGATGAGCCCAGTTGCTCATAGGACTCAATGCTATCCTGAGCTTATATCCAAGTTAAGTTACGTCTTTTTGTCAGCAAAGCGACGAAATTGTACCTTAAGGCCTACCGAACAGATATACTAGCTGTGATAAAATTATCCAGACACAAAAATCGAGCAAAATATTGCAAAAAACAAAATTAAAAACTATACACTGAAAGTGTAATTGCTTTCCTCCAAAAAAGAGCGGAATTTCATGCCATAAAAATAGGTAACTTTCAGAGTGAGGAAAAAATTGATTCTCTATAGAATCAAAACAAAAAACGGCAAAATTTCCGGTAATGCATTCTCAACTGTTTAAAAATGAAGAAAAATCGTGAGAAAACAGAGAGGTGATCGCAAAAAATGAATAATTGAAGTTCAGGAAAAACAAAAAAAATTGCCGAAAAACAAAACTTGGCTTAAAATCTGATGATACTGTCGAAGTAAAAAACAAAGAATATCTTTCCTCAAAATATAGTTGTTCCAAAAAAATTTGATAAATTAAGGCTCGTCAACAGGGATAAGTCTGTTCTCATAAAGAGCATCACTATTTTTCATTTTTATAACTGTTATATATTATATGAAGGCATATAGGAAAGTATGCATTTATTTTGAAACTACAAATAAACGCATTACATACTTACATGATTTTACGAGTTAATAATTTCACAAAAAAAATAAACTCATTGCTCTTCTGAGTATTGAGCAACTCAGAAAATCAACGACTTCCTTTTGAGAGTTCTTATGAGTTCTTATCTTATGAGAGTTCAAAGTAAGCTTCAGAATGTGGAAAGCTCGGATGGGAGGATTTGCACACGAAAATGGTTGGAAAAGTTTGATTAGAATGTTGTTGATGAAAGTGAATTCCAAAAAAATCACACATTTGGCGTAAGTGCTACCAACACCACCATAGGATGAATGATTAATGATGAGATAAATAGCACGATGGAATGAATCCTGAATCATCTCACAAATTTGGATTTGCTGACCAAATCAGAGCGCAATTGGACGATAATTTTAGTACAGTCGAACCTCCATCAGTAAAAAAACTTAATAACTCAAAAAAACATCCATTCCTTTCCATTCAAGGCTAAAAACCTTGATACTTTGAAAAAGTTCCGTAAACTCAAAGGAATTTCAGACTCAACTTTGCCTTTATAACGTCCAAAGGATGGCAAATTACCTCAATAACTTACAGTAATACTTTGCATCTCATAGCGTTACCTCAGACAGAAGCTGAAACTTGCAGGATGCTTCATTATTTTCAAGATAAATATCAAATTTGCAACAGCTGCGGGCAATCAGTGGCCGCCAGTAATCAGTTTGACTGTCCAATAACGGATGGGAAATAAGTGCGCAATGTAAAGCAAAACAGAGTAACTAATTTTTTTAGGGTGAAATTTTTCCTTGCTCTTAGATTTCCATAATAAACCAGCATCCTTCCGGAGTCAGCCTCAGTACCTAACTCGAATTTTTCATCTCCTTATCTCGTTAACTCTAAACTTTAAAGGCTCAAATTTTTCATTGCTTTCCTCCAGCACCGAGTTTTTATTGAAGTTCGACAGTAAAAATTCAAACCAACTATGAATTTTCAGTTTAGTTTTGTCCCATGCATTAAGTGATCTGCTTGTAGTTCTGAAATTTTTGCTGCTGACTTCCCATTTACAGAGAAACATCAATGATAATGTCTAATATTTGTATTTCTTCTAGATAGGTAAAGAAATTTCTACTTTGTTGGTTCATGCTTCTGATCAGTTTATCTAGGATCTATCGCAAACAAATTGAGGAGAGTAGTCTAAACAATTCAACTCAAGCTCTTCAATTAGGTACCTAATTCTAAAAGAAGAAGAGGGAAATTAATACTAAAAATTAAAAAGTAATCGACTGAAAGAAAATGATTGAATGACAGGAATGTTTCCATCAAAATCTTGATCCCTATCTCGGGAGAGATTGGAAAACAGGAGAACTTGGGAGAGGGAGAGAGGGATTAGTGATGTTAGTAAGGGACTGAGAAAATGAGGAAAAAACAAAAACAGATGATTGGCTGACAAAGAGAAAACGTTAGAAAGAGCTACAGCCATCACACCTTCACGGAGGGGCTGGAATGAGAGTGATCAAGCAAGATGTCAAAACGTCACTTTGCTTTTCTTGTGCCGTGCAAAATTCAGTTCAAGACAAAAACAAAAATGGAGGCACAAGGCAAAAAATAAAAAAAAAATGTATAAAAACCACATGGAAAAGTCAAAGAAGACAGACCTGGCTTTAATGGATATAACCTTGGCCCCAACAGCCATGTTCTCTTTAATGTAAATTGGCCCATAAACGACATGATCCCAAACAGGTGGGTTGTTGGCCCGGTCAACAACGTCAATCTGTACCTCGACGGACCGCACCAAAGGTGGGTTACCTTTGTCCTGCGCAGTCGCCTCCAACTTGTATGTCTCGCGCTAGAGTCGAAAAAAACACGATTGAAAACAAAAATTCGGAAGATCAGTTTCGGTTAGTCTTGTTAGTTCGAGAGAGGATCGGAGAGGGCAGGGTCGCTAAGAGATTCAGTTCGGATACCAACCTTGCTTTAACCGTGCTCACGATTGTGCCCACTGTGACATTTTCTTTGATGAGCATGGGGCCGTACACAGCATGGTCCCAATGAGGAGGCTTGTTGTTCCGATCGACAACATCTAATTCTACGTCCACATCTGCAGATGTAATCGGATCGCCCTTATCTGACGCTCTCACTCGGAGCCGGTACTTCTCCCGCTAGTATAACAGGGATGGGCAAACGTGAACTCAAACAAAATAAATAAACAAACGCAAAAACAAACAAACAAACTCATCACTCTGACAGATCTCAGTTCTCTTGTGAATTTTTTCCATTGACTACATACTCTGACCATTTTAAGTGGAAAAGGGTATAGATAGATGTCAACTAGAGAGAGGGTAGGCAAAGACCTACGTTAGCACAGTACAGAGTAGGTTGAAAAACTAATGGTGGGGATTACATAATACTGCAGTCAAAAAGGGCTCAATGAGGGACGTTCTTGTCTGTGCACAACACATTTTGCCTTTAAGAGTTGATACGTATGGAATTAACCAAGTCTTGGATGTCGAATTTCTTAATTATCCAGAAGTGGCGGCTACCATTAAAAATAATATGTCCATAAATGACTCCCGAAATTGTTATCAAAAACACTGAGCGAATTAGTTAACAAAGATAAAATTATCACTTGAAAATTAGGATAAACTTTGAAACAGGTCATCATCTCTCATGGTAACATGAACCTCATTCATTCGAACTTCTTCCTAAAAATAAACGCTGAAGTTGTATTGAATCGGATTTTTCATCTTTGTGAGAAGTCATGCAAATATATTTTGCTGATCATTTGTATTCAATGTTTCATTGGTTACAAAATTTTACAGTTATAGCTGAAAAAGTTTAGGCAAAACATGTTATTAAACAGACACGAATGTTTACAAACTTCAAATAGATCTAAGATGAAAGTAAGCACCAACTTATCAAAATACTTAGAAAAAACACACAAAAGTCAACCTACACAGATAAACAGAGGTAAATTGCCTACAAGCTTTGAAGGGAGCGAGACAGCATAAGTGACTGGTAAACGGGTACAAAGGTGTTAGAAAGATTGAATATATTGGCTGGGAAAAACCGAACAAAAATTGAGGCATAAATGAACTGATTTTAAAATTTCTACGCATTTCCCCATGGTTTTAAAGAGTATTCTCTCAGAATTTTAAGTCAGAATGGTGGTTAATTAGCCAACATCTGATGAAGTCGGGGTGCTTTTAATTAAATCCGTTTATAAATAAATTTATAAATAAATAAATACCTAAAGCACAGGTATCTTCATATTTCTGTGCTTGCTCTACTCAACTTATCTTCAGACTGGGACAGGATGTGAACAATGAACTAAAAACAGCTAATTCCAATAATAATCACAACACGGATCGATGATAAAACTGCAGAGACGTATATCTCATTTTGCGGTGTCTCAAAATCACCAATCCCATTATATTACATCACAGGACAACAAAAAGACGATATTACTTGCGATTTTCACAAAACATACTTCACTTAGAGGAAAAAAATTAGGGGAATCTTCATGTAATGATGTTAAGTGTATTCCTATTTGAAAAATAAATTATGACGAGAAGTCTAAAATCCGCAAACCGAGATACGCATTTTTGCAGCTTTACTATCAAGATGCTTTTTCTTTGGAGTATGCCAGTTTTATTAGAACTGCAGTCTTTCAGAGTAAAATTCTTGAAAGAATGATGCACAAGATTCTTTCTTACCGACTCTTTAATGGAAAAATAAGTAAAATATTTTAAATTTCTCTACTGCCTCTGTGGTTCATGGTTGAAGAATAGCAGCAGGATTCAAGACAATTGAAGTAAAGGGCTAAAAGTGCATCTGCATGATGCGTATGATGGTTAAATGGTCGCTTGACTGGTCTAGATCCTGAACCAGACAAATGTACTCCCCACTATTTGTTAAATGTCGGCTCATATTTATTACTTTAAATTGTTTACGAAAAAAATTGGCTCTAGACTGTATCATAGGATCTTTTCACTTTAGTTCAAAAAGCAAGCGTATCCAAGGCTCATCTATTACTTGCATGGAGATTCGGTTGAAATACAATTTTTTTTTACTTCAAAATTGAAAGCATTATTTACAGCTGAAAAGTTAGCTTAAATCCACATCCTAGTTACAGGGATGCAAAGATTTGAGAATTCACACTATTAGGAGTACATTACAATGAGACAGATTACCCTGTATTTAATTGCAGGACAAAACTCTAGCTGAGAAAGATTACATTCTCAAGGGATCTCTATGTGATGAGAAAAAAACTAATAAGTTACCTACGGAGAAAACAATCAGATTGTTTTTGAGAAGTATTTAGGGAAAAGATTGTACTGTGTAGAGTGCATCCTTCGACAAAAGTACAGGTAAACTTTGGCATGATTTCTTCTACGATTTCTTTTGAAGAGCAAACGTAGGTAAATGTTTGACACATTAGATAAGACCTCTATTCACATATATTTAAGACTTGAGCATCAGTAAAATATTTTCTGATATTCTTCTTTAGAGCATGAAACAGGAGGAAAAAACCACAAATTCAGACGCAAAAGCCGTTAAACAGGATGTTGGAATGGTGGTAGGTCCATACTGTCTAGTGGGAAAAAACAATTCCAATGAATTTTTTAAATTAAAATTAAAGTTTTAAAATGAGAGTGAATGATCCTAAAGAAGCAACTAATTTCTGATGGACATAGACATTACAATTGTTTCTCATTCTCTTTGGGAAGAATGTACCAAAGTTTATCTGTATTATGTGTCGCAGCCAAAATCTGTCAGAGAAATTCATGTAGCCATAGAATCTGTAGGATCGATGACTGTAAAAAACACATGGGTGACGAAGACATTCGGGCAGTGAGATACAAGATTAGGATGCTGAGCTTCAATCTTAAATATAGAAATTTCATGGTTTGACTTAGACCTGGTCCACACACGAGTTTCATGAAACTACTCAGGCAAACTTAGCAGTTTGTTAGTACTACAATTTTTGTTGTTGTTTATAAATGCGCAAATGCAACTAATTTTATTTTCATTAAAACTAATTTTGCTGAACTATGTTAAGTCCTGTGTGGACCAGGATTCGCGATTGGAGAGGACAAGTGTTACGGAATTGTATTTTAATCCTTCCATTACCATGCTTGAGAAATCTCATGTTGCGAGAGGCAAGGCGAGCACTGTGAACAACGTTTGGAAATCCTCTTTTTGCACTGTGCATTTGTATCACCTACTGTAGCTTCCACCTACTTCCGTATAATTATGCATGAAGCATCCGTTAGGAAAAATATGAACTAGAGATATATTTTTAACAAAATGCGCCTCAATCGTGGTGTGTGATTCCTAGTCCGGTAATGGAAGGGATCAAATGATCTTACTTAACAGCAAAAAACATTTAGCTCCCATCCAAGATTACGATTTTATGATCAAACTTTCGAAGATATTGTGCCCTAAAGAATGCAGTGAATTTTAGGGAGTCCTTAATTCTCTTTTATCCTTGAGACATCAATTTGTGGGGAATAAAATTTACAGTTATTTTACACAAACACTCCATTGATTTGACTAAAAGAGAGGAGCAATAAATACATGATGCACTTCAATGTAGACTTTAAAGCTAATGTATCTTGATCAATATTAAAAAGTAAACTTGGCATATTAATGAATTATATAGAATTTGCTCTTCAAGACAGGACTATGAACTTCACACATTTATAAATTGTATAGCAGATCCTAATTTTGTTTTAAAATTAGAGGAATGAATTGTATAAACGCATAAATTCACCACTCATCTTGAGAACAATATGCAGAAAATCCTTTGACTGGCCAATCTTATGACTAAAATATTCGACACATTACATTCTCATGATTTTTTTCACGTCAGTGGCAGTTTTGTAATCTGCAAGTTGTTATATTTTCCAGCATCACTTTCCCAAAGCACACACGGGCGTATACTCAGGGGATATTTTTTCAGTTCTTCATCTTAATTATCAGAGACAGAACTTCAAAACTGAATTGATGCACAAAGCAACATTTTTTAAGAAAAATTTTGTGCCTTCCAAAGCTCAAGAGAAATGTATAGGAAGGATTTATGTTTTAAGAATAATTAAAAGGCAAGCCTTCATCATTCATTGTTACCAAACTAATTAGATTGGTTGCATTGTAACTAAAGATACTCTTCACGCCCAGTTTTCTCCAATTATATTTTGGGATGAAAATTGCAATGAACTCAAATCTTAGATACAAACCAACTTTCGGTAGGAGTTGAAATCAAATTATCACTTGTCAACAACTTTCCTTCACAAGAGCGAACAATACTCGAGTTGATTTTGAATTGCTCTTAGAAAAGGATACTGGAAAAGATTTTTTACGTACACACATTTAAGAAATTCCATTAGTCTTTCAATACTTGTACTGTGCGATAGTGTTTTCAAATCTACGAATTTGTGTTATTCAAGAAAATCACAGTTTACTTACTGGAAAACATCCCTTGAAGTTAAAAAATGTTTCCGCAATTCAAACAAAAAAGAAAGTGGTGCAGTTAAAAGAGATTAGAAAATTAAAAGAGATCAAAAAAAAATTCCAAATAAATCAATACACACAAAAAATAATGAAATAAAATAAGGAAAAACAAAATAAATAAAATTAGTACAGGCATTGAAAGATTATCCATGCAAATGCTTCAATCCAACTATTAAAGTATTTTTTTTTCTCCAAAACCCCCGAAAAACTTCAAAAGAGGAAAAAATTTAAAAACCAACGAACTCAAAAGAAAACTAGGTTTTCTATAAGGGTTGAGTGTTAAAGCAAAGTTCAAAATCATAAAGAAAAATTAAAGGTCAAAAACTTTAAACGGGGAAAAACTGCTGCAATGAGCAAAATTGAGCAAAATTTCACAACTGCTTTTTAAGGCAGTAAGGAGGTAGTTGTGTACGCTGCCCCAAACACAGAAAAAAAATGTCACAAATGCATGAATAAACAAAAACAATCATCAAGTTGGACGTCATGTGGAAGACTCAAAAGTTTAAAAAATCTCTTCCACAGGCGTTTTCTTAGATCTCCTAAAACGGCACTATTATAAAAATGTATTCCTGGCAGAAATTTGTACAAAAAATTGCATTTGAACTGTTTTAAAAAACCAAAATAGTGTGTTTTCTTACACTAAAAAACCTTTATTCATGTATCGACATTCATTGAAGCTGGTTCATTCTTATCTTCTTTGTAAATTTACTGAAAAAATAATTTTTTGATGGAAAAATAGGGCTCTATTGCATGGGAGGAGATGTTGTTTCAATTGGATCGAAATGATTGTTCGAATAATTTTTAAAAACTGAAAGCACCCAGGAGTTTTGTACCACTTAAAAATTTTAGACTTTTCCAACTCTGTGATAGATGCCACAGTTCATAGCACCCGATCGATAAATTTTCAACTAGGTTCAGGGTTTTTTTTTTTAATATTACATTATTTATTGCGATGCCAATTAAAATTAGCAAGTTACAGTTGTCCATAAATGGAATAGTTTGTGTTTGATGCCCCTTATTTAGCAAGGAAAAATCATTACAAAATTTGAGAGAACTGAAGAAAAATCACGGCATGCCATTTTGACTTATTAAAAAATATACAGCGCATTACAAATGACTTGCAATACAAATTTATCGCGATTCTCCTCTTGAAAAAACATCTCCATTGAAAACAAAATAAACAGAGCCTACTTTTAGTTCCGTTTTCAAAAAAAATCATCTTGGAACCAGCTCAGAGTATGCTTCAACAAATCAAGGATCAGCAAAAATGATTCTCTCAACAAAAGAGGGAAAAACTCTTTTGATCAAAGTACAAAAACATGAAACGACATCAAAAAACAAAAATTATCTTTCGATTGAAGGAACAGGTAGGATATTTAATTGCTCACATAGAGTAAAAAACTGTAACTCTATGCGGGAAAAAAACAAAAACAAAAACAAACTTCAAAAATTTCCGAAAAAGATTTTGAAGTTGGACTGATGATAAATCAAAAAGTGCAGTGCTCTGAGACAATAACGTGTAGGATCAAAAAATATAATTGTGCCGTTGACAATAATAATACACATTGTGCCGTTGACAATAATAATAAACATTGTGCAGTAAATTTAGTGAATTGCAAAAAAAAATGAATGTGCACTGAACGGAAAAACCAATGAAGCTAAAATAATAGAAGGTGCTCATAAAAAACTCAGTAACTTTTCAATTGAGAAATTTACGTGGTAAGACTCCAGAATATGTAGCCCTTTTTTCCATTATCGCTGTTAATAATTAGAAACTGAGTTATCTTGGAAAGCGATCTGGATAATGCTTTCCAAAATGTATGAATTAACAAAATTTGCACCGATAATTTTTATATTTCGAAGTTGTACTTTGAACTTCCAATATTTTGACCATTCTGTTTTCTTTGTGAGTGTTTTTTTCTAAACAGCTCAATTTGCACAAAGGTCCTGATATGTCATTATTTATTAGACAAGGTCTAAATTAGAATAAAACATCACATGTTCTCTCCTCAAAATCTTGCATAGATAACAATTCACACTACAGGAAGTTTGGATTTTAGGCAATAAATATTTATAATATTGATCTCAATCGGAAATTAGACTATCTACACAAGAGACGTAATTTGTATTTTTGCCATTTAATAATATTAACTTAGAACAAGTGTGCCTTGTTCAGGATTTGATCTCCAGATTTTCCGATATGTGACTAGATTTACGCATGAAATTTTAAAGAGAGAACATGTCGAGTAGTGCTTTCAATTCATACTTTATCAGGTGGAATTAAAAAACATTCTGAGGGCTGTGCTTCAGACCCGCATTGAAACATTCTTGGGTATTTCCGCTTGAACAGATACAGCCCTTCAGAATGACTTTGCGATTCTATTTCTTAACCAAATTTTAGCCTATTGAAATAGTATGATAGTATTTTCTTTGTAGTCTCCTAGGTTCTGACCTTCTAATATCCTGAAAAAGAATTTGAATTAAGTAATACGAAATGCTGAAAGTCACTTACGTCGAGAGGCTTTTTTAAGACGATCCAACCAGACTCTGGCTGAATTTCAAAGTAGTCCAACTCTTGGGAATCGTATGGTGCGCTCAGTGAGTAAACGATTACACCGTTGTTATCAGCATCTTCATCACTGGCTGATACACGTAAAATATTCGTACCTATGCTAGCATCTTGCTTCACATTTTCCACGTATTTCTAAAAACAAATTTTAAAGAAAATAATGAAGTGACCAACAATTCTGCATTGCGACTTGGAAGTAATGACAAGAAAATTTGAGTAATTGAGTTTAAAGAAAACTCAACATTTTAAGTCTTAAGAACTGTTTTTTTCCTGATAAAATATAGAAATTCGGCAACAAAAGTTGAAAAATAATTATTTCACATGGCATGAAGTATCCGCTAATGTTTTACTACATTGCAGGAAAACTAACCAACAGTTTCTACTGGAATTTTCAGTAACAAAATTGCAAGACGAATTTCGATTCGTTTTTCTTGACGAAAATAAAATATAATCAAAGATTTTTAAACATTGCAAATGAGATATCCATTTTTTGCATTTAATATTCCATAGATCTTTTCCCCAAAAATCAAAGGATGTAAGAGCGCCGTAAATGCATAAATATTGCTGCATTTCAGAGCTAGAGAGTAGTAACTATATAATACTGTACAAGAGAGAAGTATATACTGCTGTCCACAACGAATTGGCCAACTTTATGTAAAATATTTTTTCGTTATTATTTTGATTCACAAAAAAAATAAATCAATTGGAAATGCCATATACTATAGTTTTAGGTGGTATAAAATGCTAAAATCCTTTACTTTTATACAATTTGAAGGTAAAATTATCAGTTTTGGATCGTCTTGAGAAATTCAAAGAGTCTGAAAGATTATTACTTTGATAGTTGAGAGAAAATATAATCTATTGCTTACAAACAAGATAATAATTAATTAAACAAATATTCAAAACAATTCAAAAGCCTTCTCACTTGACGGTCAAAGAGCGGTGGATTATCGTTAACATCTGTGATCTCAACGGTGAATGAACAGACTCCTTCCAATGATGGGTCACCTTGATCAGTCGCTTTGACAGTTACAGATACAAATTTACCGTCATCTCCTTCTCTGTCGAACACCTGAAAAATAAATAAATTGCTGATGTGAGATCCAACAAATATAGGTTTGTAACATGTCTAGAAAGAAGAAACAGGCAATCAGCACACACATTCAAGGATTGGCAGGTTCTATTTTTTACCGGATTCTTGATTATTTCAGATTAGTTGCCATTGTGTGAATGTAAATGCATATGCCAAAGTATTTTAATAATAACTTCTTGGACTATTGAGGAATGAAATAACCCATCTTAACTTGCTCTCAAATATTCAAGCATCCCGCACTGACCCTACTTAGCACCGTTTGTAACATTATATTTAAGAGCATGAGTTTGGTTAGATTACGGTAGAGTTGGTACAGAGGTAGTTTGGTTTTGGTAGAGTTCACGACACCATTATCATCCGCTAAGAACAGTAAAGTACAAAAATAAAAAATAAATAACGATGATTCGATGGATGCTGTATTTGGTGTCAAAACAACATGCGATATATCGCCTCGGTGATGGTATGAAAGACCACGTCACTTGATTTTAATTTTTTTTTATTTTTGTACTTTACTATTTTTAGCAGTTGATAATGGTGTCATGAAACACCAAAACGTCCCGCATAATTTTACGTATGGTGGCTGATTATTTTCATACAGGTGCAAGATATATCATTAAGTGGCAATTAATTGGCAGATGCTTACTGACAATATTTTGTCTGGTTTACCTTATTAGTTGTTACTTCACCACTCTCCTCATTCACTTGGAATTTCGTCCCTTTTTGATTGGGTTGCTGGACAATGGAGTATTTCACCTGACCATTCACACCTTTGTCATCATCTGTGGCTTGAACCTATAAAAAATAAAAAACAGTATCAAAAATAATCCACTAATAATATGTTCCAGGAATAATATGAATTACTTTATCATATGTGTACTATGATGATAAAAATTGTCTATGGAAATCTCATGTTCTCATGAAGAGTTGCAAGTGGTCATCGTAAGAGTGACTATTTAGAAAGAAGAGCGTTCTTGATACTTCATTAAAATTGAATTGTCTATGATTGAGTTCCTACTTGTTAGTGAAAATCATTCCTTTGCCTAACTTGACACTAGTTAATAAGACATATAATTTCCGTTTTTATGAGAGGAATCTCAATTCTTAGTTAAAAAATCAAGCAAAGATAAACGTTGTATTCAACTTCACCACAAAAATTATGACTCTGAACTTCTGAGGTCCTTTAGCACATTGTGTGCATCGAGGCAAAATTATTTGCAGTATTATACACCTGATTTCAACCTAATCTATGAGACCGAGAAAAATCTGGCCCAAAATTACCTTAATCACAGGGCTTCCGTTTGCTGCACCTTCCTCAACCTTAGGATTGTATGTGCCACAGTCTTTGAATACAGGTTTGTTATCGTTCACATCAGTTATGAATACTACGACAACAGCTGTGCTTGTGTGTGTTGTTGATTTGCCACCCTCACAACATGCGCCATCATCAACTGCAGTGACGTTGAGTTCATATTTATCCCGATCCAATGTAATGTTTTTACCGTGAAGTCGAATTACACCAGTGATCTCTTCGATGACAAACTGGCCTGAGGAAGTGCCGCCTCCGACAAATCCGAATCTGAGGAAAAGAGTGACAAATTATTTCTAGTATCTTCAAGGAATTATATGGAATCTATGATTTCCATTGCGTATCTTTACTGCAAATCTTAGGTTTGGAATAAGAAAGTTGGTAATGTTCTTTCATGAATAATGTTTTCCTCTCAAATATTACTTTGTTTTCAAAGAAAGAGTTTGAATTGAGGCGTTTGGTGGTGCGCCTTCTTGGTTGCAATTTTTCAAAATCTCTACTAATATTTTATTTATTGTAATGAAAATGAACACATGCGTTTTATTAAATTTTTACTGAACATTTTTCATGATTTCACGATGCTCTACAGGAAAAATTCTAGACAAATCACCCAATAGATTCTTCTCTGAAACAAAAATTATAGTGATGAAGATTCTGAGACACCTCTTAAACCTCAATTCATGATTTCACAATGTTCTGCAGAAATTTTTTTGGAAAAATCATCCCCCAAATTCTTTAATGAATAATGCATGATATACAGAAGAGTGAAAATCTTCGATTACTTTGCTGTGTTTGGACCTGCTCCAAGCCATTTACGTTACATGTTTTACTGTTGTGACCAAATGAAGCCTACAAAGAAGCATGACATGTAAAATTTTGCCTGTCTTTGAAAGAAAAAATTATATACATACTTCACGCTATCGCCATCTTTATCCGATGCCACGACAGTGGTCACCAAAGTATTAGGGCCAGCATTCTCATCGACGTTTGGTGTATAAACTTGCTGCGAAAACTTCGGCTCTTCATCATTCTTGTTCTTGGTGTAAATCCTAACGGTAGTTGTGCCAGTTTTGGGCGGTTCACCTGAAATAAAATGGTAGAAAATGAAGGGAATCTCTAAAGTGAAGGACTGAGAGGATTTAAAAAAAGTTTGACACATGGTGGTTTACATCCCTCCAAAAGAATCACAAAAATTATCCAAATCTTCTTGAAATAATAGGGTGAAAATTGTCACATCATAACATACGCTTTATTGGAATGGATTCAGTTAACATTTTTTTTCTTCTAATGCAAAACTGGGATTCTATTATGTTATATTTTTCAACTTTATTTTGTTTGCTGAAGATTTGTGGTTTGTAGCCTGAAATGCATTCAAAGGAATAAAAAATAAACTAAATTCGTTCCAAAACAAAAAGAGTGTTATGGTGTGACAATTTTTACCTTATTTTGTAGGTAATTTTTTAATCATTTGCCAACTGCGATTTAAAAGTGAAATTTTTTTTGGTCCCCTTTAAAATTTGTTTGCACTTTCAAAGAGAGAATTGGACGGATTTCTTTGGAATCAACCCAACTACATCAATGAGCTGATTATTGAAATTGATTGACAAAGCCGTTGACAAAGAAGATTAAGGAGAATGGAGCAATCCTATGGGTTGAAACAAGTGGTTGTTACAGACTAGAGGGGAATATGATGAACTAACCACGGGGTTTCTCGTGGGTCGCTGTTAAAAAGTCCAATTCTTACCTTCTTTGCCCCTTGCAACCAGCCACTGCCAACAATAGGATCACTACTTTTCCCTTCATCTTCTTTGTCTATCGATTTCAAATATCAGCCAATGGACTTTGCCTAATTTTTTTCTCATGCATTAGTTTTTTAAACACAGAAATAAACTACTTGACGTCTTTGAACTTCCTGTGAAATTACCCTGGATTAAAAAGAATACATATATAAAATTTCGGGTTTCGGTGCTGCTTAGTTATCTGTCCATGAACATGAAATGCAGTTTGGCTGATTCCGGATAAATCTAAAAGTTTATCAGTTCAAAACATAGGTACCTAACAGCTTAAAACTTTGAATGGTGTCTTCTTACAAATTTTTTGTTGCATTACAAATTCGAAGCCATCGTAACTCTGGTTTGGTTTGACTTTTTCATTCATTTTCCTGTGCCAAAATGTTATGCCTATCACTCCTCTGAGCAGTGGGATCAATAAATAGTTGTTCAACTCTTCAGTGCTGGAAGCCAATCCCTTCGGTCAGAAAATCTCTTCACATATGGTTAACATTTCCTCAAAAATAAAGTTTTTCCCTCCCAATTTCTACAACATACAAACCTCTGTCTTTGGCTGTGACAACAAATTCATAGTAGGCATTGTTGTTGTCAGCGTCCAACTGTTTGCTGTTGCTGACGACTCCACTTGAATCGACGATGAAGTGACTGTCTGAGACTTGGTACTCGATTTCAGAGTTTGAGCCTGAGTCCGAGTCTGTAGCTTTGACCCTCAATATAGAGGTTCCCAAGGGAATATCTTCATCTATGTTGTGCGCCTGGTAGTCTGGTAGTTCAAATTTAGGAGCGTTGTCATTCACGTCGGTCACTTTGATCGTTAACTGAAACAAATTGATGATATAAGTTAATATAGTTTAATTTATTTCTGGTACTTTCATGACCATGAGGTCTACGTCTCAGATGAGGGAACAGGTGGAAAACTAGATTTACTTACATCGAGATGGGACAATTTAATAGGTACCTGTCCTTCCCGTGAGTGAGCAGAGCTTAACATAATGAAGTATACTTAAAGTAACAGTAAAAAAAACCTGGTCTATTCATTTAGTTATATTTTGGAACTCCTGCATGTATTTCTCTTCAGAGAAACATTAAAGTTAAAAAGTCAATGGCAGACTTATCAGGCAAATAGTTGGGAGCTGGTATTGGGACAACATTCTTCCTCACAAGGACAAAAAACCGAATTAAGAATTTCAATGGAACATTTGACTGATTCTCTTTTTGCCAAAAAAGAAAGAAAATAAGCCAGAGATAACATTTGAGATATCACAACTGTTACCTAGGTCTTTAGCTGGTAAGATGTTTTCATGTTTGTAGGTATAAAAAAAAATGTGATTTTTGTCGGGCGTGGATGGATAGAATCTATGCCAACTCAGTTTACGCACTTTTAGACTGCAATAGAAGATTTGCCACCCTGATTCCTGCATTCACATTTCATGCAAAAATGAAAGTATTTCTATCAAACAGAACTAAGCGCCACAGGGGAGGAAGAGAGAGGGCGGCTTGGATTGGCGAGTGTTGCGGAACGTGAAGCTTGTTCCGTCCTACACTCGCAATGCTTTTCCGTGGCGCTTAGTTCCGTTTGACAGAACGCGCTATCCGGGATTCCAAAATCCTCAAAAGAAACTCAATTTGGTGCTTAGTTCCGTTAAACAGAAATACATCCAAATGGTGTTGGGCAATTTTCTGTCGCAGTCAGGAGGTGTGAAAACTTATTTGGCATGGACTCTAAACTTGTTTGATATTGAATTTAGATTTCCAGCAACCTTGACTGAATACACTCTAGGTAAGTGGTTTCTCGATAACTGGAATAGTTTTGTCGCCGTAACAGACAACACATTTTTCTGTCATATATTTGGTAGTAATGATAATCACTCGAATTTTTTTGCATTTATCTACTTAGGGTTATGTGTTACAACGCTTTTCAAAGATGTATCGCCCTCCTTTTCAATTTTAATATATAAATTGCTGAAAATGTGCTGTCTGTTACGCTGACTTTTTATCGCGTAACAGACAGGACATTTTCAGAATTGACATAATGTTAATTGAGAAGTGGAGCAATAAATCATTAGAAAGCGCAATAATGCGTAACCTTATTAAGATTAATGCGAAAAAATTCGAGTGATCGTCATTTCTACTAAAAATATGACCGAAAAATGTATTGTCTGCTACGGCGACAAAACTATTCCAGTTATCGAGAAACCATCCAGGTACTTTCAGGAACGAATCATATTTCCTGGGCCCATTGACTTACAGTTCTTTATAAAACAATATAATTCTGGGTTTCTCAGTGTGACTGATTTTTGTACAGTTTTCCATTGATATTGATAAGTAAACGATGAATGACAACAGTCATGTAAAATCTGTTACTTCGAGCGTCCACCTTACCTCGACTGATGTTGAGAAGCCTCCAGAATCCTCAGTTGCTGTGACAATGAGAGAGTAAACGTGTGGTTGACGCAGGTCCTCAAAATCCAACTCTTTGGCAAGTTTGACAATCCCCGTTGTTGGACCAATGTTAAATGTTCCTGCTCCTTGGCCTTGTGCTTTCAATGTGTATCGAATTTCTCGATCCGCAAAGGATTTAGCCTTGACGGAAATGATGCTAAAGACAAAGAATAGTTATGTGAGTATGTGCATCTTGACGGAAATGTATTATAAAATATCCTTACTGCCTTATGATGATGAGAAGTGAGCTGAACAACATTTCAGCTCTTTCAGTGCTGTTACAAAAGACTGAGGGCCTGATGTAACAAACTTGTCACTCTTCATATTTTTAGCTTCAAAGCCGAACGAACAGAATGAATGTTACTTAAATTCACAGATTCGTTATCACACTCGACTCGAACGATTTTGCATGTTTACTTCGAAATGACAGGAAATGCAGGAAATCCTTAGCGAATTTCCGTTTCCCGCATATTTCCCGCGTGTGTTATGTTTACAAAATTAAAGTTGGTTACGATCAAAAGGTAGCGCTAGCTGCTTCAAAGCGGGAATTTCAAATGTGCGGGATTTATCTCGTGAGCATATGAATGACATTTTGCAAAAAAGACCAAAGAAAATAGCAACGTTGCAAGATTTTTTAAATTATTCTTTTTAGTAGATATCAACTTAAAGCTCATCCACATACTAGAGCAATGCAGAGTAATTTGCTAATTTAAGTTTCAACTGACCAAAATATTTAGATTTCTTGCTAGATTAGGAAAAATTGCACGATCTCAGAACGTTGCAATATTCTTAGTTCCTTTTCGCAAAATGTGATCCATGTTCGAGCATGTATGATGAAAGCTGAATTCAAAAATCAACAAGACTGATAGGAACATGTTTTGGCCATGAATTACAATAATGACCAAAGTCTATTCTGCCGTGCTAAGGAAAACCGCCGTATGAACATTCGAGAATGGCCACATTTCCTTCAATAAAATGTTTATTTTTGAGGAAATTTATGAATATCTTTCCTTGAAATTTTTAGTCGTTTTAGATCAAATTACGAACAAAATTATCTGAGAAATCTTTATAAAAATTTTCCGGAAAACTAGTGATTTACCAGGGGATATTTGGCAACGCCTGAAGGTTCATACGGCGTTTATCCTTAGCATGACATTATTGTTGGATACTTACTCTGAGTCTTTCCTCTGGTTTTCGGGTATTTCTGCCTCGTATTTGGACATGTAAAACTGCGGGGCCCTTTTCCCTCCGACGATAGAGAGTCGTTCCTCCTCCGTGGATTGGAATTTTCGGTCGTCCAGACGTCCATTCTGGTCCTCGGCCTTCACGTACAACACGTACTCCATATCCAACTGAAACGGATCTGCGCTTTTCGTCCGAACAACACCAGAACGTTCGTCCACTTCGAATCTTCCTCCAGCTGAAAATTAGAAACCTTCGCTTAGTATAAAACTTACAAAAACTAGGTTGCTCGACACGCTTAGCACCCAATGCCCAGGAACTAAAGGGCTTGGAAGACAAGTGCATAAGTGAAGTTTAGGAACAAAGGTTGATAATTCATAGTATTTACGACGTAATTTTGATGTAAACTTCCAACAGAAAAAAATAACTAAGTATCCTAGAGAGGATATGTGTATATCGAGATTAAATCTTACCTTGCGATCGCAAGCAACCGCTTAAAGTACGAGTAAAAAGGAGGACTTTTGGGAAACACTCATTTTGAAGTGTATAATCGTTGTTAAAAAATTCAGCTTTTTTCCAGTTTGTTTCACTAAACGCCCTTATTTTCCATCCGTTGACTGGACTACAGAGACCCGATTTCGATTACAAAATCATTCAAGAAGAAGAATGCATAAGATTTTGCTTGTACGTGAAATGAACGCGCGATCCACACTCGCATTCAACCAATACTGAAAGAGAAAACCAACTTCCTAACCATTAACATTGGGCCATGCAACTCTTCTGCATATGATAAAAATCTTTCAAAGACAAGTATTGATATAAAATTAAATAAAAAAAAAAAAAAAAAACTTTCGTGTGGTCATAACTTTAGAAGATGTTTGAGTACAGAACCAAAAGGAGAAGAATCTATTTGTAAAATACATAGTTAGAAAGTTGCCATTCTTTTCTTTTTCATTATTGGCTTGAATGCGAGTGCTGTTCGCGCCTTCATTTCACGCACAAGCAAAATCTCATGCATGCAGTTCTTCTTTAATGACTATTTAATCAAAATCAAGTCTTTGATGCTTTGATGGTACTTTAAACGGTTTTTTTGTATAATAATACTCCTCTGTTTCTTAGGAGCATGAGAAACCTTTTGAAACTAAAAGAAAGTTCAAGGAGAGCAATTTCTCAACTAAGCATCGATCGATCCTTCAAATTGGCAAATAGGGAATCAAGAAAGGAAGACAGTGAGAATGAGGGGATGCGGGGGCGGAGATGGGGGGATGGGGGGGGGGGGGGGGGGGGGGGGGGGGGGGGGGGGGGGGGGGGTGTTATTGCGAAGCGCGGAAAAATGATTAATTTCCTCGCCTTTATCTTTTTCTGCTTCTTTACTTCTGACTTGGGCAAACTTTTCGAATAAATTAACAATTCCGTCGTTTTTTCATAAACAAGTTTTCGCCTGCCTCCTCCATTCCGCTTTAACAGCTACTTACGGCGGAGCATCCGTCGGAAAAGGTGGAAGATGAGAATGCAATGACTAGACAAAAGAGGTGGAAGCGATTTATCGACGAAAGATGGGGGAGCTCAGGTAATAGCATTTAAAAATTGTTTGCGGACTTTTTTTCCCCTCATTGTTTTCCCTTTTTCTTTTCCTTTCTTTTTATTTTTATTCGTCTTTGCACCGTGGAAGAATAACTTTCCCTCCTCCAGCTCTTAGTTGCCAGATTTTGCTGAAAATTGGCGATATTTTCATAATACTTAACGTAAAAAGGCCGATTATCAGCACAATTTGGCAACCGTGCTCCAGCTCCTCTATATTGATTGTTTAAAAATGACGGGTTCGCCTTGAAGGTTTGGCTGGAACTTTTTCTGCAAGGCCGAGAACTTTAAACTAACTATATTTTGCGATTGAGACTACTTTTTTTGGTTCACTTAAGGAACAGTATATATGCCATAAGATTCTCAGTGTAGATAGGAGCTTTAATGGACGTGCCTGAAATAGTATATGGAGCTCCAAACCACGTATCTCGTTTGGAGCGTTTGAAAATCTCCTCTCCCCCCTTTATTATTTTGAGGAGGAACAAAACAATATCATACCTTAAAGTTTTCATATATTGACGTCGAGTGGTTTTGCATTTAAAAAGTAAAATATGGCAGGAAATATGCAACATCGCAAACCGAGATACGTACGTCGTCTGGTAGTTTTACCGTCGATATGTATTTCGTTACTGCAAAATGTCGTCCAAATGTAGGTAATTTTCGGTTCAAATGTAAGAAAAAAAGAGATTTGTAATTTTTTATTCATAAAAACCCTCTTTTTATGACATATCCAAGTTGTCTCTTAGGGCGTAGCAGGCTGATTTTAATGTTTTTGAGTCGTCCATAAAACCCCCTATCTGATAAGAGAACTGTTGGTACACAAAATGTTTCTAAAATGAGCCATAAATAGTGGTTCCATAAAAATCGGGCCCTTCCAATGGTTTCATCACGCGTGCGCGTAGATACATATGTCGACGGCAATTAGTTAAATCAGGCATTTTTTCAAATGCTTAGGCCGGTAGTCAAATTTTGACAGTTTACGGAAATCTGTAAATTTATGGCGAGGAGTTCACGGGTTTTCAATGTTTTGGGAAGAATATCTCTTTAAATCCGCGGACTCTCCTTGTTCCGTCCTTTTCAAATGCCTCTCGTACTTTTAAATGCTAAAATTTTAAAAATTCTATGTTTTACGAAAAGCTGAAAATTCCAAGATAAACGTGTGTTCAGGAACTAAAAATAATTTAAAATACCACTGTATGGTGCATATTTTTACAGAGAATTCTTCCTTACAGGAGGAACTAATTATATTTTCTAAAATGTGGGAAATGATCAGAATTTCAATCTAAGTAAGAATATTTGACTATCTGCCCACGCATCTGACAAAATGCTTGATTGGACTATTTGCCCACGCATTTGACAAAATGCTTGATTCGACTATTTGCCTTCGACATATATATCGTCACTCCTCTAACGTAAGGGCATATCTCGATTTCTGGATGAGCCCCGAAAAGCATGGATTTATGTATGAAACGGAGCTCACGTGGAAAATGAGATACGCCCTTACGTCAGAAGAGCAAAGATATGGCAACCTACGGGTTACACTCAACTATCCTCCAAAGATAGAAGGGAGTGCTGCGAGACGATTCTGCTGTGTTACGGAAAAGAACCGTAAGTGCTTTTCTGTACGAGCCATGGTTAGCACGTGTTCTTATGCGTTTCGAGGTTCATCCCGGACTCCACCTGCGGCAGGATTCCCGTGCCTATTCTGGATCGCTCTCGACTTGGCTCGGCTTGACATTTAAAAACGAGCCATAATTTTCCCTCGCTCGAGTTTAAAGCAGAAAACGTACGAGTTGATACGAGCAAAATAAGTCAAAGGGCACGCACCGGAAAAAACGGTGGGGGCACGGGAGGGGGGGATTGACCGTTTACCGCCAAGCTTTCGTGATTTATCCCTCCTTGAACTTCACATGGACACGATTACGACCAAAAGGACATAAGTCAACGTTCCCGTGTGTGATTCAGTATTTAGGTGATATTTTGTGATCGGAGACTCACGCCGAAAAATTTTGATGCGGATCTGTCTTAGAGCTTTCCTTATATGACAATTTCAAACTTATTTGGCCAAAACACTGTATTTTAATGTACATACAGTATACACTGTATTTTAATTTTTTGTTGTAAATACAGTGTTTTGGCTAAATAAGTATTTTAATGCACTTACAGTATACACTGTATTTTAATGTTTTGTTGTAAATAAAGTGTTTCGGCTAAATAAATTTGGAATTGTTACCAAAAATGACACATAAATGCAAACGCATTTAAATGGAACCGAAATCAGCTTAACTACTTTCGACGTAGTCTAATTTCTTCTCATAATTTATGTTTTTCCCAGAAAACAAAGCAACGTCCTGACTTGACATTTTGAAAGTGTATTCTTCATAATTTAAAGACATTTCAGAGAAAGTTTCAAGTCGTTATGTTGTTTTGTTCCCAGGTTTGAAAAATGGAACATGATAGGAAGTTAGGCAAAGTGAAGTGAGTGAATTCTGAAACATTCATGAAAAGTTGTCAAAACTGTGTTTCTTCAGTTCGCCTCCTACAAATTGAATCGACAAATTGTGAAATTTAATGTGTGAAACATGGATCAATTGTTTGTCTAATTTTATTATCCGAGCAGTGGCTTGGTAACTTCACTATTTCTCATTAGGGATCACACTAAGATCATAGAGCTTTCATTGACATTTTCTAAGCGAAATTTAGGTTTAATTAAGGTGAAATTGAGAGCAAAGAATGAGTGCCATTCTTCCACGTCGGTGTCGGTGCCTTCCATTAAATTATTTCTGCTCATTATTAGAGTCTCAACAGTCCTGGTCCCCAAAAAAGTCCGTTAAACCACATCACAATGGATCTATAAAGACGACGGTCGGATATTACTCCCAAGAGCAGGATGCACGACATTTCGCATAAATTAATTTCCATAGAAGTTCATTCGGTAAGCGACTAACTCCGCCACAGTATGTCGCAACGCGATTTAATTAATTACTTTCGGGAGTGCGACACAGCTAAATTATATTCGCAGAATTCTGCATAACCAGAGATGTGTCGTACGTTCTCAACTAGTGGGTCATTTTAATCAATAGTTGATGAGCTCAGAGCCGGACAGGGGTAATAAAAAAAAATTCCCTTGATTAATGTAAGCTCTGATGGATCCTAGAGGCAACTCTAATAACCGTAAGTACTAATAAGTGAATACATGTATGCGCGGGGCATGATATATGATGGAGCTGGCGCTAAATTTTTAACCTAATCAATTTATAGCGTGCTATGGTGGTATTTTTTCCTTTCGCTGGCATGCGGGCGACCTAACTACTTTATTTATGACGGAAACAAGAAAAAATGAAAATATTTCGTCGGTACAACTTTTTCTGCATAGTGCAAGTAATGTAAACAGATAGACGTCAAATCATTTATTGGCGCGTATTTTTCTTTTCATCATCATTATTTCGAATTTGTGGGCAGGTGATCACTTTGCATAGTTTCAAAAAGTGTATGGTCAAAGTGAGATTAAAGTAGGTGGAAATTAACTAAATTTGCAATAAGGCCCTGGTGTAAATTGGCAGTAGAATCTGTGTTCCAAAATACCATAGACCTAAAGCCGGCTGTAAGATTTCCAATAGCTTCTATAGCCGGCTGTACAATTTCTTATAGCCTTTTATAGCCGATGGCGATTAAGCAGCAGCCAGACGATAAAGTTTATACTAAACGTTATACTAAATACGGATACTAGGACTGAGTTAGTTTTTGGACTACCGCTCTCTTTTTGTGCTGTAGTATCTTGATTTATTTTGCGAGGAAAGCTCCATACTTTTGAAGGATGCCTGCCATTCCTAATATATTAGAGTGCCTTCAGTTTCGTATGATGCTGTACAATACCTCTGGTATGAAATAGTTGCTTCAGACGCCGTGGCATGCTGCGGCGTGGTGGGCGGGCAGAGAGCGCGAATCGCGCATTGGCGCCTACAAACCTAACAGGGATACTTCACGCATTGCGCAATGCGTGAAGTATCCCTGTTAGGTTTGTAGGCGCCAGTGCGTCGCCGCTCCGCTTTGTGTTAAGCTCTAATCAGTGTTTTTCAACTCATGATTTTGAAATGTTTGCACACTCTGTATGGATTATTCTCATTTTAATTGATGAAAAAAAATATGTTTTATAGGAAAATATAACGTGTGTTTTGTAAATATTCAGGTAGTTCTATATCAAACTTAATGATTTCCAAAGCACACGAATTTCTACACAATTTCTCATGGCCTTTTATAGCCAATGGCGATAAAGTGTAAAGCCCGGCAATGGGAACTATAGCTCGACTGTATAATTTTTTATAGCTTCGTATAGCCCGGCTATATGATTTGCTCCGCTTTCCACAGCCAGCTATATGATTTTCAACAGCCTTCTTTACTTGGCTATAAGAACTCCTGTGGTATTTTGAAACGCAGCTCCTATCGCCAATTTTTACCAGGAGGAAGTATTTTTTTTTTGCTCATATGCCTAACGATAACCTAGCATGAAAATGAGAAGCACCCTTTTAATGTAATTGAATCATTCGACATCGGGCGATTTTTAATCATCCAAACGAACTCTAGGAGTCTTTCGGACGATTGTAGTGATAATTTCAGAAAGATCGGAAGCTTCTGTCAATAAAAGTTTCCGGTCAGATGCTTCTGAGCCCTTTTTCTCAGAACTTCATTTTTGCACTTACTGCTCTCTTCGCTATCACGGCGCAGTATAGTTGCAACGTCCAACTGGATAACTATAAACTATTTGGATTCATGATGATAGGCTGTGGGACTTACTTCTGTCGCGGACCATGAAGTAGTGGATGTTGTGGTCGGTGTCGGGATCGCGGGCCTGGAGCGTGAAGACGGGCGTGTTGGGCGGGGCGTTGAGCTGGACGACGGCCTGCATCGGCAGTGGTCGGTTGATGAAGTACGGGGGCTCATCGTTCACGTCCTTTACGTGGATGATCACGCGCTGGTTGTCCGAATCTGAAAACAAACAACAAGAACATGAAATCACTAACTGATGCAAAGACAACGAAGGGAGCTATGTCATTCATTAGCAGAAGTAGCAAAATATTCATAGCCAGGTTATTATTTGCTAACGTTGGACACGCAGCACAATGAACACAATATACATGGACGTATTGCTGCCAAACGGAGCTATGTGCATTAATACACGAGCCCTGGGACCCATTAGAATATATGGATAACAGGAGGATATATATGGATATACATGGTTGCAGTGAGTTCCGTTTGGCAAAAATACGCCTGGATGATATCCAGAGGTTTCCGTTGTGCACGGACACATCACAAACGTTAATGCGAGCGAGCAAATAGATTTTCCTTCATAATACTGATTATGCAATTTCAGCGACATCAGAGTCGAAACAATTGTAACACGCGTTTAAGTGCACAAGTCTCCGGTCGCCACAGAAAATCGGGGGAAAAATCAGGGAATGAGCAATTGAGCATGGTCAAGAATTCTAGACACCATAGTTTGAGTAGATCCATAACATAGCATCACGAGAAGAACAATGTTTGAAAATTTCGATTAAACTTCAATAGTAACTCTGGAAAGTACTACTCTGGTAGACTCTGGAAATAATTCCTTACGAGAAATTACACTGATTTGCCCTGCAAAGAAAGACAGATGAAAATATATTCAGAGTTTTGAAACCTTTAAGGTAAGTTTGCACCTACCCTAAGTTTTTCAAAATCAAAGAATTCTTCATCTATATTTCGTCCTCTTTTGCCGTGATTGCAATCCCTCATAAGGATCCATTTCCCGAGTTTCACTATGTTGAATTTTATGCAAAGTTAGGAAAACTTGCCCTTTTTATGATGCTATAAGTATTAAGGATCTCCTTAAACCTACCTTAATCACAATGAAAACCATACGGGTTTTCCGAAGGAATAGAGCTAGTTCAGGAACGACTATAAATACGACCCTTATACTGCCGTGCTGAGGAAGCACGCCAGATGAGCCTTCAGACGTTGCCAAGTTTCCTCCGACAAAAACCGAAATTACTGAGAAAATTGTGAACATTATTCTCAAAAAATTTCAGGTAATTTAGTACGCAATTTAATCTAAAATATCTGAAAATTTCAAGGAAAAATATGCATGAATGTTGTCAAAATTACATTTTTTATCGGGCAAAATTTGGCAACTCTCGAATGTTCATACGGCGTTCTTCCTTACCACGGCAGCGGGCCGATTATTGAAACTGATAGACAAAGCTATAGACAAAGACGACAAAAGAGATATGGAGGGATCCTATTGGTGGAAGCAGGTGGTGGCAATGGACATAGGAGATAGGCAATGGACTAACTAACGGCAACCCACCGAAGACCCGACAGTTAGTCCATCATTTTCTTCCTTAGTCTATAAGAACCAACCATGCCAACCGATAAGATCGCTCTATACTCCCTATGTCTTCTTTCTCTATCGCTTTGTCTATCAGTTTCAATAATCGGCCCGCTCTGCAGAGCTTGATCTTCAGCTATGAGCTGGAGAAGTACAGTCATTCATCCCGATTACCAACGAAGCGGCAGCCGTGTAAATCCATCAACGATGCCAGATCCCTTAAAAACCGACGAATTCTCCGAGTAATTGGACGTGTTTCTATCAAACGGAACTATGTGCATTAAGACATGAGCCTTGAGACCCATAAGAATACGTGTATAACAGGGCTCATGTCGTAATGCACATAGTTCCGTTTGATAGAAATACGTCCAATTGAAGGCGAAACCGGAGAGGGGTTCCAGGTCGGAGCAACGAGGCTGGCAATTGGTCCATTGAGATGCAAAATAGGTCACTGGCGGACCGCGACGCTATGCGATGCGGCGATAGAGGGCGCACTAAAAGGTGCTAAGTAAGCTGTTTGCATAATCACTTCCTTCGGGTGTGAAAAGAAAGAATGGGGGTTGGCTGGGCATTATGCAAATACACTCCCAGCTTCCGATCCGACCGGACCCCCATGGACGGGGGGAGCCGAGGGGGGAGGGGTTCGGAGTGCAGTCCACCCCTCGCACTAGTTATCACACCGTACGTGTCGGGTCCAATTAACTTCTTGTGAAAGAATGCGCTGCGTCGGTAAGAGGTAAGGGGTTGAGTAAACAGCAGATGATGTATACAGCCTGTTCGCAATAGATATGGATGGTGAAATGGACCCCATGTTCGCAGAAGAAGAGAAGCATATCAGCAGGGGCTGGTGATTGAACTGATCGAAAAACGTCTCAAATTAAGGGGCTGACAGCAACTATTTTAACTTCTGGGAGCGCTAATTGCCTAATCGAGTAATTGAAGGCGCAACGAGGAGCTATTCTTTTAATACAGCAGATGCTAGTTTTCTTTTTACAATGGTTGATTTCGAACCCTATCAAGTGGCTCACTTTAATATATTTTCGCAAGACGGCAGGATCATTACAGAAATCGATAGACAAAGCAAGTATTTATGCCGAAATTATGGAGAATTTTTCGATTGCTTTAAAATAAATATATGTCCACAAAAATTCAAATCGATTCCGCAAACTTGCGGTGGGGCAATTAAGCTTGGGGCAATTAAAGCACAAGATGAATTTCAAAAGAATAGGAAAGAAGGAAAACCTACGCTGTCGCAAAGTTGTACTCAAAAATTTACAAGGCCGAATTCCATGTTTTCTTAGATGTCGATGGATTCTCTCTAGATAGGCCCGCCTCTAAAAAAGTTTTGAAAGTTTTGAAAAGTTTGAGTCCCAGTACAGTTTTTTTTCAATTCAGCGAAGGGCTCTTCTAAAATCGCGGAGCACCGAGGTTTGGGTCGCTTGGCGGATCAAGCAAATTGGCAACATTGTTTTCCTCCATTTAAACCTACAGAAATGTTTCGATTCCTAAAGGAGGCAGGTACTCCGACAAGAATCGATTATTTGGACTACATTTTGCAATTTGGAACTATAAATTCTAGACCGGTTTAAAAACAACGTATATTCCATTAGTTTCTCTATGCACAAAAATGTTTTCCCAGAAGAGCCAGAATTTATAGTTCCAAATTGCAAAATGCAGTCCATTTATCATAGGTTTAAATGTAGGAAAACGA
Source organism: Bemisia tabaci (assembly GCF_001854935.1). Taxonomy (NCBI): domain Eukaryota; kingdom Metazoa; phylum Arthropoda; class Insecta; order Hemiptera; family Aleyrodidae; genus Bemisia; species Bemisia tabaci. The sequence continues at coordinate 361,212 of NW_017547331.1, read as the reverse complement.
TGTTGCCAATTTGGTGGATCCGCCTTTGCCAGGAAGAACCCTCTAGTTCCAGATATTTGATCCGACTTTAAAGCACCCTGTGCGAGGGGAGGTATGAAACCCCTCCGCGTAGGGGAAGCGGAGCCCATCCCTTCATCCCTAAACCTTGAGAGGGGGAGCGAGGGATAGCATACCGCACGTGGATCCTTCTGGTGACCTATTAATATTGAACTTAAAAGTCCGGCCGGCGCTTGGAAACTTGTTAACACTCCGCGGAGTGCACAACATAAAAAGGCATGACCTGGCTCCTTGCACGAGTTGCACCCGAGGGCTCTAATAAAGGCTCCCGAGTCAGGTCCAAAGGATTAAGGGATCGACCTTTTTCCGCCAGGTTGAGCACACGAGAGAGAAAATGAGGTGGCCGACCATTAGCTGTTATTGTGATGCGCTTCCTTCCGTTGCTTGCTTGTTGATCGTCCGATTATGACTTCGGGTCATAAACTGAGAAAAAAATTCGAGCATAATGCACCGTATTACTGTCATCTGTATCGACACGGATGTTTGGATTAAGTTAAGCGAAACCGTCACATCTACATTGCGATATTTCAGAATCTCATTCCCTATTTTGATTTTTTGGAAGGAGACCAACTGACGTCCCTACACTACATGAAGAATTATTCTTAAGCATATGAAATATACTGCCAAAAAACTTTAAGCGAAAATTTTGGTCGCTTTCCATCCAAAAAATTAACATAGGCGATTAGATTTTGAAACACCGCGATAAAGATGTGATTGTTTTGCTTAACTCGATCTATTTGGTTCATAAAACCGTATACTTTCTACAGGCAAGAACTCAATTGTATTCAAATGTTTGAGCATTTCCATTCCCTCATCCTACCATGCTAAGGAGGAACGTCTTAAGAGCACTGCAGGAAAAATATGCTAAATTTTCCAAAAAATGAGTATTTTATTGAGGATTTGGCAATACCCGAAAGATCATACGATGTTCTTCAACAGCACGGAAGAATTGAAAAACTTACTGAGAGATGTTTAGAGTGAGTCTTTCGGTAAATTTCACTGGTTTTTCCCATGATTACTGCTGTTCTAATGTAAAACGTCGTATGAGTCTCTAGATGTTGCGAAACATAAAATACAAATATTTTGAGAAATTTTCAATATTTTTTCTTTCGATTTTTCAAATATATTGTTTGCAATTCAATTCAAATTTTCTGAAAATTCCGGGAAACATGGAATGACTTCCTGTCATCCTTTAATTTTTCTTTGAAATCGAGTGAACGTAATTTCTTGAAAAATTCCTTGATTTCTCTTCTCTCTTCGGAGAATATTCTGTGCCAATTCTACGCTGTGAAGTTGTCTTCCTTATTTTCGAAGACATAAAATATGAGCGGAAATTTTGAGAACCCGCGATGAAGATACGCTCTTGGGCCGCGATGAAGATTCGGAGTTTCGCTCTTTCGCCGTCAATGAGCTCTCCTAAAACTCCGATTACAGGTCACGGAAAAAATACTTAACGCTGAGCCCTGACACTTTAGGTAAATTAGCGGTAAGTAAAGGCAGTAAGGCTGGACCCAGGACCCTAAAGCTGTAGGACTCAGCACTACTGCCTTTAGTTGGCGCTATTTTACTTGAAGTGTCACGGCTCAGCGCTAAGTTATTTTTTCCGTGATACCTCTTTCGCATAAATGTACTTTTAACACCCCTCCCATTCCCAGTGAAGTTCTCCCGGGAACCAGGCAACTTGGAGGCGGAACACACCGGTTCCCGGAGCTCCAAAACTTGCAGCATCATAGGTCATAATTGCCCGATTTGCTTGAAAAATGGTGTGATCACCATACGCGCCCCACACCACATACGTTGTTCTCCCGCTGTACCCGAGGAGGAATTTCACGCGATCGCTTGTAATTACAGCGTCTTCTGACACCGGCCGTTGCCATTGCTCATAACGTCGCTCCGTCAACCCAAGAGCGTAACTCCAGTTTGAGATGAGCCCTGTTTTTCGTATGATTCCGTGCTTTCGGGGGCTCACGTGGGAACTGAGATACGCCCCGGGAGCGAGGATGAGTCGAGACCACTAATTAAAGCGCAGCGGCCGGCTCTCGGCGAGCATTTACTGCCGTGCTAAGGAAAACCCCCGTATGAGCGTTCGAATGTTGCCAAATTTTCTCTCAGAATAAACGTATTTACGAAAGAAATTATCAATACTTTCCTTTGAAATTTTCACACTTTTTAGATTAAATTACAAACGAAATCCAGTGAATAATTGAAGGAGAAAAATCCACAAATTTCCCGGAAAATTCGGGATTTCTCGAAGGGAATTTGGCAACGCCCAATGGCTCTTACGGCGTTTTCTCCTTAACAAGGCAGCATTAGAGGCCTCGTCGCTTTTCCTTTTCCTTTTTCGCTTAAGTAAAGTGAGGCCTTTATTTTTCCGATCCTGGAGGTTTGCTCGTCTCATGGTCATTTATCACCGCGCTC